>OY804596.1:49593513-49893518 GCA_963680895.1 Fragum sueziense
GGTTAATTGCAGCGGTTACGTAGATATATTAAGTAGAAGTATGCACACTTTCTTTTTTGACACAGTATATATGGTCAATCATCTATCATTGTGACACATTCAATCATTTATAAGCGTTCGAGAAAGTGCTGGATCTGTAAGATTCAGAATTGCATATTTTTACATATATTATTAAAGGGAGATAATTGTTGCAATTCAACAGCATACTTTCTAAGTGTGGGATAGCTTACAGGTTTACCTGTAAGGTATGCGTGTTCTGTATAAAGTGAATATTATATATGAAAGAGATGTGTACAGAACTAACCACAACAAACACAGACTCCATAACCCGAGATTACGACACGACGCCTAGCTATTCATATCATATACATCAATACATAGAAGCATCCAAAACCTCATAGCGGAATTTTCAACTGTCTATAATATATGATGTAATTTTATGAATAACATATCTACGGGTTAGGATATTTACATACAACATTCAGTTTGTATCTACAATGGATAGGCGCCATATTTATATGGTCAATCATATATCATTGTGACACGTTCACTCATTTATAAGCGTTCGAGAAAGTGCTGGATCTGTAAGATTCAGAATTGCATATTTTTACATATATTATTAAAGGGAGATAATTGTTGCAATTCAACAGCATACTTTCTAAGTGTGAGATAGCTTACAGGTTTACCTGTAAGGTATGCGTGTTCTGTATAAAGTGAATATTAGACGAGTGATGATCCAAAAGTAATGTCACAAACGTTGTTTTCGGTGATTTCATGAACGTATCGCTATGCAATTCCACGTGCCGACAGATTAACACTCGTTTAATACATACACAAATTTTCATAAAATTTGGTGAAATATTACAAAAATAAACCACATTTTTACATAGCGCATCGATGTCCAGCGCCGCACAACAAACAACGTCATTGACGTCAAGGTCTGCTCCTACTCAAAAAATCGCCCTCCGTGTTTAATGCAATGTTCGTGGCGTTCGACCCACTTCATAAATGCATTTACAAAAAACTCCTTCAGCAATTCCTTGAATGCATTCCTTGAATCAGTTTATTCTCTGTCGGTTAAGGTCGACGTGATGAATTCCTCTTAGAGATTCAGCTTAAGATGCGGAAATAGCGTAAAATCCCATTAACGTTGACGTCATTCCGCTACTCCACATGTCCTCCGGCTCTTTTTTCATCTTCAAACGATTCATCCTCATTCCGAAAAACGCTTGCATCAAAGGTAGACGAGGCTCCTATTAACAATCCGTTCTTTTAGGTAGAATTTATTGTTTCTGTTGCTTCGATCGGCTATTTTCCTAGCCTTTAGCAAAAGTTCAGAATTGCACGTAAAGGGCTTTTATACGATTTTGAGATTTCCCCCGAATGCGAGTGATGAATTCAATGAGGCTTATTTGGTCTTCCAATGCATCGATTTTATTGAAACGTTCTAAAATTGCTGAGCAATATCACGACGATGCGTCATTGAAATATCAGCTTATTTCACGCGTTAGTTCCCTTAATATAATGATAGAACATAAAGTTATAACAATATTCAAACGAATAGTCTTGGACGTGCGGCGCACATGCTAGATACGGATCTTTTTTAGCGTTTTATTTTCTCGGATATATAAACAATATTAAAATAATTCAGAAAAGTATGTTTCAAATAGGACAGGCTTTAACGATAAGTCTTTATTTGTACACGAATACGTCGAATCACCAAACTAAAGGCACTGTGACATTACTTTTGGATCATCCCTCGTATATGCGAGTTCTGTATAAAGTGAATATTGTAGATACAAACTAAATGTTGTATGTAAATATCCTAACCCGTAGATATGTTATTCATAAAATTACATCATATATTATAGACAGTTGAAAATTCCTTTATGAGGTTTTGGATGCTTCTATGTATTGATGTGTATGATATGAATAGCTAGGTGTCGTGTCGTAATCTCGGGTTATGGAGTCTGTGTTTGTTGTGGTTAGTTCTGTACATATCTCTTTCATACATACATCATATTATATATTTACATCATTCTTTTTCATATATGTATTATATACTCCTCACAAAAAGTTAAGCAACAAAAGTAATTCTCTCAATATTCTTTTTATACACGCGGGAATTTTTTCACAGATTTGTTATTTGGACAGCCATATCTATGCTTAAACAGATTTAAAAGAATACTCAATGTTATCGTCTCCAAAAACAGCTATCATGTGATTAGAACACACTAACCCCCAAAACATGCATGCAAAATGTGTCCCATATACAGATTTCAAACTTGGCATAAGCTCCGAATGTGCTTAGAACGCGTCAATTTGACAACTGTGATATATACTCTTTATATATATATACTCTTTATTTCCTCCTTTCAGAGATTTACAATCATGACATTATAATACAAATTCAACACAATCAAACTAATTATAGAACATATGTATATGAAAGACGGGGGAGAGCGTGTGAGAGGGAGGAGAGAAGAAGAAGAAGAAAGGGAGAAATGGTTGACAATAGACAGAGATGAATGACGAATAGAAAGATAAATAGACAGAAGACAGAAAGAATAGTAACTATCAGATATTCATTAACAGTTATTCACAAAAGTAATGATCAGTACAGCTTTTTTTTTTGTCTCGCGACCCATGATAGAGCTCTTTACCGAAACGAAATGAAAGTGCTCCGTAGGGTTAGGGATAAAGGCTGTGACACTTCGAGCATTGCAACTCAGTGTGAAAATACTTCATAAAAGTGATTTTTGACTTGAATTGCGCTGCTCGCGAAAGAAAAAGCTCTGTATCAAATTGACTGCAACAAAAATATTTGTCATCTGCTATTAACATTGAATTGTATAACTGTTGTAAATTATTTGTAGACTTTCATATATTTACAATGTTTTGCATCAATATTTCACAATAATTATGATCTATGTATCAAGATTGTTTCCTTGTATGCTTTCATTCGAAGATTTCCGCTCTACGTCGGGTCATATGAACACATTGTGAGTGTAATTCATGTATTCATATGTTCTGATGCAGGACGCTATGTACGAAACTACAACAAAGGGGTGCGTAAATATGCTGGTCAACCTTAAATCTAACGCCGGTTTCCTCAGAAAAAAGTCTTGTGACAATATTGGTTGAATCAGAGTCTTTCACATACGTATAAAGTTCAGTTCCAAAGAGTTCTTTCACACTGTTAAGGAAGTAATATCGCTGACGTCGAAAGGCTGGACACGTCACAAGGAAATGTTCTTCGACACTATCAGTTGTTGCGAGACATTTTTCACATATCTGCTCTTTTTTTCTATGACAAGTTACTATCAGGCGCGCTGTTGAGATAGCTGCTGTTATTTGATTGTTAGTTGTAGCAGTTTGCCATAGAATAGATGGTTTAAAGTCCGGATTTATTGTTCGAAAGGTATCGAAATCTGGATCACTGTTTGTATTTAGATACCGCTCGTTTTCGTAAAATGTTCGTAGCCTATTACAGATAAGTCTTCTCCAGGCTGATTTGGAAGGAAATATTGCTGTATTAAGGTAAGTATCTAAGAAGTGTACACAGTCATATTTAACTAATAATGCGTAAACATCGGGTATGAAGCCTTTTTGATCGGTACGTTGTCTAATATCAAACAAATGCAATCTGTATTCGAAAAGTTTCTTAACAAGCAAATTAGAATTCATGCCACATAATGTTTGTAGGAATTGAAGCTTTCTCTTGTCTATTTGATACTGGATTGGGTGCCATGAAACCATACCTAACGCCATATCAGTTCTGGTTCGCGCTGGAAAATGCTGACAACTTTTCGCGGCAAGATGTATAAAACGTTCAACTTTAAAGTGTCCGATGATTGGCAAAATTAAAGTTTTGTGCCGAAAGAACACCTTACTATTAACCAAATATCAAAGTTTCTACAATTTTCCAACATTAGAAGTGTTTTTATTTCGTCTTTTAAATTGGATATTTTGGTCTTTTCCGATCTTTGCCGAAGAAAATACGCTAATTTTCCGACTTGAAATTATGACGTCATACTGGCCACTGAATGACGTCATGGCGGGAAAAACGGGCAGTCATGGGTCATTTCCCGGATAGTCTGAAATTTCTTAAAAAGTTAAATGTCCGACTTTTCTGTCATAAAGCGACTTCCCCAATCGATACTCAAAACACGGAATTCGTCCTCAGTAAATGTTAGAAAAAAATGTTAAAACAGTCAAAGAATAGGTCGTAAGTGAATTAAGGAATGTGCCAAAGAACGGTTTTAGTTTGTCTGTATTACTCTTACGATCGAGAAATGGATAAAAACTGAGACTTCGCTATATGACAGAAAAGTCGAACACATTATCTTTGTCAGACACCTCATGCTCTAGATTGGGGGCGGAGTCAAGCCATTGATGACGTCAATCCGTGGCAATTTTACGGAAATTGCCGATCTTTATTTTCTCGAAAATCAGTTTTTCAACGATGTAAAGAAAAGCAAATAAAACTTTTAAAACAACCGAGTTTGGCGGATCTTTTATAAAACACGTTAATTTAATGATTTTCTTCCAATATACGGTGCAATAAACTGCCAAGCTTGGTAGCCTTTAAGTTTATCTGGGTTAGTCATATCAGTCCACAATTCGCATCCGTACAATAATGACGGTGCGCACACTTTTTGTACTATATCAGCTAACAATAAGGGGCTCACATCACCTTTTTGTCTTTCAATACTGAGAATTGAAAATAACGATGCTCTTGCTTTTTGTATTCGCGCTTCGATCGTCGAATTGCATTTCATATTCTTGTTAACAATTATCCCTACATGGGTCGCCGAATCTTCTGAACGAAGCACAGTGTTACCTATCATTATTGTGAATGTTCTATTAGTCTTGATACCAAACACAACGAATTTACATTTTTCCTCATTTAGCGAGTATCCCCCATTTGTCTGCGTATTGAGTAACTGTATTAATTTGCTCTTGTAGGGAATTTCTGGTCGGAGATATAAGCGTAAAATCGTCTGCTAGAGTTGGATTTCCGGTTTTTATGGGGCCCACACACGTTCCATGGGGACTATCTTCTAATTTCACAAGGAGATTGTCATTAAAGAGGAGATAGAACCATGTCGACAACACTCCGCCTTGTCTGACGCCCTGGAGAACCGGAAGTGACGTAGAAGATTGTACTCCGTTAATAACGACTATGCTTTTCAAATTTTCGTAGCATTTGATTAGTGTTCGTAACGTTTTGCCAGTTATTCCAAACTGATGTAGTTTATAGAACAGCGCATAGTGACGGACGTTATCGAACGCTGCTGACGTGTCAAGGAACGTAACGTAGGATGCAGATCCGTTTACAGCATAGTGTGATATACGAGGAATGATCCAAAAGTAATGTCACAGTGTCTATAGTTTGGTTATTCGACGTATTCTTGTACAAATAAAGACTTATCAGTCAAGCTTATCCTATTGGAAACATGCTTTTCTGAATTATTTGAATATTGTTTATCTATCCGAGAAAATAAAATGCCCAAAAGAATACATGTCGTGCATATGCGCTGCACGCCCTAGACTATTCTTTTGAAGATTAATATTACTTTATGTTCTCTCATTATATAAAAGAAAAATCAAGACAATTAAGCTGATATTTAAATGCCGCTATGTCATGATATTTCTAAGCAATTTTAGAACGTTTCAATAAAATCGGTGCGTTGAAATACCAAATAAGTCTTATTGAATTCATCAATCGCATTCGGGATAATGGCAGAATCGGATAAATGCCCTCAACGTGCAATTCTAAACTTTGGCTAAAGGCTTGCAAAATAGCCGATTGAAGCATCAGAAACAATAAATTCAACCTAAAAGAACGGACATTTAATGATAGAGACGTCCACCGTAAGTGCAATCTTTTTTGAGAGTGAATATGAGCCGTTTGAAGATCAAAACGAGCCGGAAGGCATGTGGAGCTGGGGAGTAACGCCAACGTCCATGTTACTTTGCGCTATTTCCGCATCTTAAGCCGAATTTAAGAAGAATTTATCATGTCGACATAAACCAATTGAGAACAAATTGATTCAAGGAATGCATTCAAAGAATTGCTGAACGAGTTGTTTAAAATGCATTTATGATCGGGTCGAACGCCACGAATGTTGCATTAATTGAACACAGAGGGCGATATTTTGAGTAGGAGTAGAATGACGTCAATGACGTCGTGTGTTGTGCGGCGCTGGACACCGATGCGCTATGTAAAAATGTGGTTTATTTTTGTAATTTTACACGAAACTTTATGAAAATTCGTGCATGTATTAAACGAATGTTATTCTTTCGGCATCTAAAGTTGCACGAGAATACGTTCAAAAAATCACCGAAAACAACGTTTGTAACATTACTTTTGGATCATCCCTCGTAGTTTCCTGTAGGATAAAGGAAGTGGTAATTGCGCCCAAGTTTTGTTGATAAGCGTTTTGTTGTATGTTAGGAAACTGTTTGTTGTGATACTTGCACCATCGATTAAGTCTCTTTTGCAATAATGTTTCGAACAACTTGTAGATTACTGGCAAAAGTGTAATAGGTCGTTAACTCTTTGGTACATTTTTGGGCTTATTATCTTTGTGTATGGGAATTATAAGTCCTATTTTACAGGCTGATGGGATATAACTGGTGCACAACATTGAGTCGTACAACTTGCATAAATAGTCTATATAGTACGGTGCGTTGTGTAATTCTGTTTGATGTAAATGAAAGAGGTTTAAATCAAATGTATTCGTAAAAAGGATAAATAGACATCACCAAAAACGTTTGATGGACAGCCGTGGGCCTTAAAATGAACTTTATATACTCAGCAAAAGAACTAACGCGTCACTTTTTAAAATTGTATAACTTCTTTATTGTCAAAGATTTAGATTTATAATTTGGCAAATGTTTATCCCACAAGTTTCTGCACTCATTCATAAAACTATTTCTTAGCTTTCTTTCTTATGTGACCGTGTCATACGAAAGAGGGCCAAAGCAGTTTTTCGGCTCGTGTAACTTGTGATCTTTTTCAATCATTTTTGTTTGAATTGATTTTGAAAGCTGGTTTATTGTGAAATTAAAGTCTGAAAATGATTAATTTTCTATCTAACATAACAAGGGCTGTTCTGGAACAACGTAGCTCGCATAGACGCACCTTTTTGAAAGAAAATGTAAATTTTTCAATGTCAAGGTCACAAGGTCAAATTTTATAGTGTCAGGTGGAAGATCTTGCTGGGGCCTGTCTATGTGTGAAATATCAAGACTACATCTTATACAGTTCATAAGATATAGAAAGATACGTTTTTGTCTACGTAACCTACGTCGCCGTCGACGCCATCAATTTACCTACGGCACTAGTGATGTAAAAATGCCTCTGTGGGAATACATTACGCGCCCATAAAAAAGTTAAAGCCGTCGGTTTGTTTTTTGAAGGATAACTTTTATAAACAGAAACTCTTTCAGCCTATACAAAAGGTTTGGAAGTTATGCGTGAATTTTCCATTTTAATCAAAGGATGGGTTGCAATAAGGGTTCAAAAAATAGATTTTCTTTAAATTCTGTGAATTGATAGGGTTACATAATATCTTTAATTTGTATGTGTAAAAATTCTGATGAGGGCTTATTTTTGGAGATAATGGCTAACAAAAAGGGTGGGGTAAATTGACATGAGAAGCATTTTTTTTACTTTGAAGTTAAATAACTTTTTCTGTATGGATCAGATCGAAGTGAAATTTTGCACGTACTTTCAATGTACTAAGGACAGAATATTTTCGGAATGATTAATCATGTATATCAGTTTGTTGATTTTCTGTATTCGTCCTTCTGTCGATCTCAGATTTTGCTTATTTTTGATGCACTAACTTTACAAAACTATCTCTACAAACTTTATTTTTGTATGAATTGACATGATATTTTGTGAACATGATCCTTTATAATGTAGCTCGATATGTGTAAACTTTGGGTCAAATCCATTGCATAGAACCAAAGTTATTTGACCTTGACCTTCAAAGGTAATTCTAAAAAGTCACTTTTTATATTTTTCAGCTATATCTTGATATAAAAATGGTCTTATAAAGTATATTTCAATAAATAAAGTCAAAGGTATAATATTCTTACTGTTTTAAGTTTGTTCAATGTAAATTTTAAAGTAGAACTTGACCTTGACATACAGAACAATAATGACTTTTGAAAAGGAAATTGTCCACTTGCCCTTTACAAATCCTTGTTATTATGTGCAAAAAGGTCAGCATCAATCGTGAATTTTCCACTGAACTAAGTAATTACAACGAGGATATAATGAAAATAACTTTATTTGCTTAAAATTCACTTCATATACCAATTTTCATGATAAATTTTCTTTCAAAATCTTAAAATTTAATATTTTAGAATAACCTTTGAAGGTCAAGGTCAAATAACGTTAATTCTATGCAATGGATTTGACCAAAAGTTTACACATATCTAGCTACATCATAAAGGATCATGTCCACAAAATATCATGTCAATTCATACAAAAATAAAGTTTGTAGAGATAGTTTCGTAAAGTTAGTGCATCAAAAATAAGCAAAATCTGAGATCGACAGAAGGACGAATACAGAAAATCAACAAACTGATATACATGATTAATTATTCCGAAAATATTCTGTCCTTAGTACATTGAAAGTACGTGCAAAATTTCACTTCGATCTGATCCATACAGAAAAAGTTATTTAACTTCAAAGTAAAAAAATGTTTCTCGTGTCAATTTACCCCACCCACTTTGTTAGCCATTATCTCCAAAAATAAGCCCTCATCAGAATTTTTACACATACAAATTAAAGACTTTATGTAACCCTATCAATTCACAGAATTTAAAGAAAATCTATTTTTTGAACCCTTATTGCAACCCATCCTTTCAGACTTTATGAATTTTAGAATCAAGGGTGTCCTTATTAAAAGTTCAATATCTTACAAGATACGGTAACATATACTATGAAATTTCATAGATCTCTTATCAAATGGTGGTAGTCAGCATGTGCAAATTTTGAAGGTATTCTGTACATTCGTTAAAAAATATTGACATAGATCTGAGTGATGCGTTAGCAGTTTTGCCGAGTATATATGACGTCATAAAAGATACGTTTTTATTTAACACGTTTTTCTTTAGTTTTCCCATATAATTTCGTGTTCACCTAATTATCACATCAATGGAAACTTTTATGATATGTTGTCCGTATCTGATCTCCCCATATGACATATTTTTTGATTGATTGAAGCAGAAAATCCTGAGTTATCTGCCCTTGAATGTAAAAAATAAGTGTTTTGTCTTTTTGTTCACTTTAACATCTACAAATTTTGAAACATCTTGACAAAACCTTGATAAAACATTGGTCATGACAAGACCTTGCATGGATGTATCTTTCACATCTAGAGTTATGTGCCCTTGAAATTGACAAAAACTACCGTTTTTCACTCTATCTTCACCATAATAGCAACAAATGTTGACCAATTATAGCAAAACTTTTTCACAAAATGTCGGTGACTGTAGAACTTTGCTTCAGATAATTTTTTTGTTCAATTGCAATTTCATGTCTAGATCTCGAGTTATGTGCGACAAAATTTCCATTTTTGACTTAATTTTCCCTCTTTCAGCCACAAATATTGACCAATTGAAACAAAACTTGGACAAAACATTTGTGACTATAAGACCTTGCATAGGTGGAATATTTAGCTTGATCGGAGTCTTACATCCATAGTTATGGGCCCTGGAATTGGACAAAATTTCCTTTTCAATCATGTTTTCTCTATTATTACCACAAATATTGATCAATTATGACAAAACTTAAACAAAATGTTGTTGACTCTAAGACTTTATATATGTGATTTTATTTAGCTTGATCGGACGCAAACAGTCGGGGTTATGTGCACTTGAATTTATCAAATAAATATATATCCACAATTATGGACGAATTGAGCGAAATTTTGGACAGAAATTTGGGTACTATAAGATCTTGCATCAGTGTGATTTTTAGCTTGATCGAAACGTAATATCCTTAGTTATAAACCCTTGAATTTGACTAAATTCGCTTTTCGGCCTTGTTGTTACTATAACAGCCAACACTATTGACTAATTAAGACGAAATTTTGAAAGAAATATTTGTGACCATGGGATCTTGCTTAAGAGCGATTTTTAGCTTGATTGGAATCAAGCATTCAGAGTTATGTGCCTTGGTTTAGACAAAATTGCATATACGGCTTTATTTTAGCCACAAATATTGGTCAATTATATAAAACTTAACTTTAAGATCTTTCAAACATGTGATTCTTTAGCTTAATTGGAACATCACAGCTAGAGTTATGAGCCATTAAATTTGACAAAATTGCCTTTTCGAGCCACAAATATTTACCAATTTAGATGAAACTTATAAGAAATGGGAAGCTTGCGTTAGGGCGATTGTTAGCTTGATCGGAATCAAACATTTAAATTAGAATAATTTGCTCTTGAAATTTCACAAAATTGCATTTTCAGCATTTTTTAGTGTAACAGCCACGAATATTGACTAATAAAAAGAAAACGTATACATTATGTTGATGACTATAAAAGCTTGCATCAGTGAAATTTTCATCTGAACAGCAAATGTCACGTCTAGAGTAATGTGCCATTGAATTTTTCAAAATTGCCGCTTTCAACAAAATTTTGACAAAATGTTGGGGACCATCTGATCTTGCATATGTGCATTTTTTAATTGATCAGGATCACACATCTTAAGTTAATATAGAATTTGAAATTGCCTTTTTTACTTTTCTTTCACTATAATAGCTACAAATATAAACCAATCAAAACAAAAAAATTACTGAATTGTTTGTGCATGTTTTGTCATTGACCTTTTTAATGTTCTGATTCATAAAGTTCAGTTTATTGAATAAGTATAATGGGCAAACGTTATATAAACTAATGAAACACAATTATTTACCCCACCCACCACTTTTTCCTCTGTGATTTGGTCATGCGCATTTTTTAATGTCATGAGATTTAGTTTTTCATCAAGGTCTAGCCTTTGTCTTATATTTTATGGGACCTAGATTATTATTAATGCAAAATCTTGAGCTCTACGTGAATTTTTTTTCGTCTGATAGAATAAAACACCACGATTTCCCCACCCACCAATCTTTTTCTCTCTATTGCAGCCTTAGTACAATACACAATGTCACGAATTTTTGTTTTTCTATATTGTCCGGCCTTAGGCTAATATTCTGTGACAATTCAATTATTTCAAATGCAATATCTCGAGCTCAAACTCGAATTAGAGCTTTTTGAGCTTTGCTTATAGAGCAACCTCTAAATATGAAAATTGCCGAAAAATAATTATGACAATCGGTGTGTTCTATTCCTGTAAATGTACATGTTAAATTGTGTAAAGGTATGATGATTATTAAAAAAGTTATGCCCATTTGTAAAATTACGGGTTCGAAATTTTGTAAATTTAAGTCACCATTTTTCCAATTATTTTTAATTTCACAGCTGTCCATCAAAGTTAAATGATTAGAGCAATGTCTTAAGATCATGAAAACGTATGATGGAAACCTCTTTCACTTACATCAAGCAGAACCTAAAAAATGGACATAACGCACCGTACTAATAAGCGTATTCCCTCCATTGATTATATGCTCATTTACCACAGCGTCATGCCCTGGAGCTTTGCGCACTTTCAGGTTTTTACAATACAGTCTAACTCACACGTATGGACTTTTTCATTCAATATATGATCATCTTTATTATCATTTGAACTTTAAAAGTTTTTTATGAAATTTTCAACACCTGATTGGAATTCGTGATCAAATTTTTGGGTCTTTTTTGGCGTTAATAAGTCTTCGTAGTATTGTCTAAATAGACTGGTAATCGTGTTCGGGTCATTAGACTGGAAACCATTGTAAATGAGTTCGTTTACTGTAGACTTTTGGCTTTTTGTTTTAGACCGAATTAACCTCCAGAATGTCCGAATATCTGTCGAGGCCATATCTCGAAGGTCTTCATAAAACTGGTTGTTGATCTGTTGTATGGCATTCTTTTGCTCATTAATAAAGACTCGCTTCTTTTGCTTATAATTCATGTAGAAAATATCGCTTTGGTCTCTAGTTCTTCCATTTGTTATCCATTCAATACGCGCGTAACGCTGTTCAGCGTGTGCTTTATTTACATCTTTATTCCAGTATGGTTTTGAGTGATTGTTGAATTTGCTTTTCGGTAGCGCTTTTTCGGCTGAATGTACACAAGAAACTATGTGATTATATAATTGTTCTATCTCTTCTGGTTTTGATATATTCTCGTCGGTAAGCGGTAGAAACTTGAGATAAGCACTTAATAACTCTTCGTAGTTAGTCTTATCCTGATCTGTACACTTGTTCCAAGCTATGAAGGGAGGACGTACGATATCGTGTTTAACAAGGTCAATTTTCATGTATGAGAGTATGGGCAAGTGATCGGAAACGCAACAACAGTCTTCACACAATATTTCGTTATTCTCAAATAGAAGGGTGTTACAGTCTCTTGTAATAATATAGTCTAGAGTTTTTTTGGTAGGTCTAAATGTAAATGTTTGTCCACTGGTAGTAACTATGCTGTAGTTGTTACGTCGCAGAAAGTTGTCTAGTAAGGTGGATCTTGGATTGTTCCGAAAATTTGTGTTTTGTAACGAAATATCAGCGTTCATGTCGCCACAGAATACCACAGTCCCTTCTTGATCATATTTATCAATCATTCCCTGGAGCAGATCTAAGCACTCGGAGTATTCCTCTACTGTATAATTGACTGACGGCATATAAATTGCGAATAGGTATACTGGCACAGAGTTTTTGCCGGATAAATTAACGCCTAAGATCCGACTAGAGTTACAGCTGTTGAGCGTGTTGACGCGGAATGAGAGAGATTTCTTATACAAAATACTAACGCCACCTTTCCCGTGTTGACCGGACGTATCACATATAGTCTCTGCTGTATAAGCAGTATGTACAGAGTTCAAGAATTGTCTCGTCCTATAGGTAAGTTTGTGCTCCATGACGAGAGCAATATCAATCTGATGCTGATCAAGAAGATAACTTAGACTTCCCGATGATGACATAGCCCCGCGTATGTTCCAGGTAAGTATTTTGCATATGTTATTGTTTAGTGTATCCATTGTTATGTATAGGAGAGCGTATAATATTACGTATTGTATTCTCACTGTCATGTTATTCCACATCTCCAGATATATGCTTTTGTTTTCATCCTGTTGATTGTAGTTTGGTTGATCGTATGTATAGAATTTGGACTCCCACTCTTGTTGAGAATACCAGCGGCGACAGTATATTTTGTTAGGCCAGAATTGGTTATTTTCTATCGTATCCCAGTCATTCTGGTAAAACGAGATTTTCGCTGCCAGGCTTCCTCTTTTTGTGTCTATTAGTTTCACAGTGTTTGGAATAACATTTTGGCTTTTGAGGAATGCGATTATTCCTGCTCGATTAGAATATGTAGCGATATTTCCAACATAATAGCGGCGCGTTTTTCTTGATTTCACACTTTTAAATAGTGGTTCATTTTGATGCGTTTTATCGGCTAATGTGATCTTGGATGCGCCATAATAACTGTTTTTGTGGTTATTGTCGTCGGTGTTTTCGTTGTTGTTATTGTTGTTGCTAGCTTGTTGTACATTACGGTACACAAATTCAACACTATTTTGGTTATTACTACCGGCTTCTTTCTCTATTTCTTTGGTTCTTGTTGACCTTAGTGCATCCGCTTAGGAAGTGTTGTTACTACGATTTTCATGTTCTTGTGACGTTTTGGCTTTTTTGGCAATGTATATTTCACTTATATCGTTCGTGCTTTCAGGTCTTTTTTCGTTTTCAGATATTCCGACTTTTTCTGGAGCTTGTTTATCAGGTATCGGAATTTGTTTATTTTGGATTGTTCTTTGATTCTGTAATTCTTTTTATCTGATTGATTGAAACAGGGACGGTATTCTATTAGTATTGCTCTTTTCACTAGTTTCTTTTTCGCTTTCTTTATTCATAGCATTTTTTTGATAACCACTTTGTCTTTCTTCAGTGAACACTTTTTTCATAAGTATGCTTAATTGTTCTCCCTGATCCATTTGCCGTTTAGTAAAACTGTATATTGAGCATGTACTGCGTATTTTCAATACATTTAGCTCATTTCGGAGTTGTCTAATTGTCTCATTGTCTTGTGATTGTGCGTGCTTAAGCTCACTCACTTCTTTCACCAATAGCTGGATTTTTGCGTTAACCTCTGCTAGTTCTTGCTGTGTTGATTTAGTCATATGTTCAGTTTCGTGATTTGCACTGAAGCTTTCGCATCTGTTTCCAACTCGGCTCTTTTGAAAGATATCTTGTATAATTTTGGCATCATTATTGTCAATAAAGTTCTGCAATGCGTAAATATCTTGAGCAAAGCGGGTACAGCTGTCATCCTTCTTTGTTGTGCGTCTATGTACAAGTTGATCTTTCGGGCATTGCTCATTTTCTTGTGCTCTTTTCAGGAGTATGTTCCTATACATGTTAATATCATCTTCCTTGTGTTTTGTTAGTGATACTAATTTTTCAACATATATATCTTTTGAGAGGTTGAATAGGATGTCGTCTAGAGTTGAGAAAAACTGTTGGTTACATATTGTCTAAGAATCTTCATTGTCGTGCTCATCTGCGTACTCGCCAAAATCATTTAATGTCATATTGTCGTGGGTATCATTTAGAAGCTGAAACGATTGGCTGATATCGGATGTAGGCCAATCTGTCGGACGTTTTGTACAGAGAGGGGTTAACAAAACCGTGTCGTTGTTTACAGTTGTTTCAGCGCTTTCACAGTTACGTACAGGTGTAGCACAAGGCCCTAAGGGCTGTGAAGGGCTTAGTGCGTCGATTGAAGCCATTCTTTTGAGATTGGAATCCGTTAATAACTCAGATCACTGGGGATATTTGTGATCGGATTAGTGATCGGTAGTGTTCAATCATGCGTGACAACATAATTCTTCACTATGGGTGGGAAATTTGATTTTTTTCCTTGTTGTACCCCACCCACTTTTATAAGCTGGCAAAAGTTCTGCGACGATATATCGTTTTCAGCAATTGTTATTCTATTCAAAAGTCATACCATCTGAATCCTCTTAGGAATGCGAACAACTAGCATAGTTTTTAATCCATAATTTAATGTATTAACTCCAATTTTCATATATTTTTCTCACAGATATAACAACTATTCCTCCCGCCAGGGGAGATCACTCACGTGATCTTAGAGATTCAGCTTAAGATGGGGAAATAGCGTAAAATCCCATTAACGTTGACGTCATTCCGCTACTCCACATGTCCTCCGGCTCTTTTTTCATCTTCAAACGATTCATCCTCATTCCGAAAAACGCTTGCATCAAAGGTAGACGAGGCTCCTATTAACAATCCGTTCTTTTAGGTAGAATTTATTGTTTCTGTTGCTTCGATCGGCTATTTTCCTAGCCTTTAGCAAAAGTTCAGAATTGCACGTAAAGGGCTTTTATACGATTTTGAGATTTCCCCCGAATGCGAGTGATGAATTCAATGAGGCTTATTTGGTCTTCCAATGCATCGATTTTATTGAAACGTTCTAAAATTGCTGAGCAATATCACGACGATGCGTCATTGAAATATCAGCTTATTTCACGCGTTAGTTCCCTTGATATAATGATAGAACATAAAGTTATAACAATATTCAAACGAATAGTCTTGGACGTGCGGCGCACATGCTAGATACGGATCTTTTTTAGCGTTTTATTTTCTCGGATATATAAACAATATTAAAATAATTCAGAAAAGTATGTTTCAAATAGGACAGGCTTTAACGATAAGTCTTTATTTGTACACGAATACGTCGAATCACCAAACTAAATGCACTGTGACATTACTTTTGGATCATCCCTCGTATATGCGAGTTCTGTATAAAGTTAATATTGTAGATACAAACTAAATGTTGTATGTAAATATCCTAACCCGTAGATATGTTATTCATAAAATTACATCATATATTATAGACAGTTGAAAATTCCTTTATGAGGTTTTGGATGCTTCTATGTATTGATGTGTATGATATGAATAGCTAGGTGTCGTGTCGTAATCTCGGGTTATGGAGTCTGTGTTTGTTGTGGTTAGTTCTGTACATATCTCTTTCATACATACATCATATTATATATTTACATCATTCTTTTTCATATATGTATTATATACTCCTCACAAAAAGTTAAGCAACAAAAGTAATTCTCTCAATATTCTTTTTATACACGCGGGAATTTTTTCACAGATTTGTTATTTGGACAGCCATATCTATGCTTAAACAGATTTAAAAGAATACTCAATGTTATCGTCTCCAAAAACAGCTATCATGTGATTAGAACACACTAACCCCCAAAACATGCATGCAAAATGTGTCCCATATACAGATTTCAAACTTGGCATAAGCTCCGAATGTGCTTAGAACGCGTCAATTTGACAACTGTGATATATACTCTTTATATATATATACTCTTTATTTCCTCCTTTCAGAGATTTACAATCATGACATTATAATACAAATTCAACACAATCAAACTAATTATAGAACATATGTATATGAAAGACGGGAGAGAGCGTGTGAGAGGGAGGAGAGAAGATGAAGAAGAAAGGGAGAAATGGTTGACAATAGACAGAGATGAATGACGAATAGAAAGATAAATAGACAGAAGACAGAAAGAATAGTAACTATCAGATATTCATTAACAGTTATTCACAAAAGTAATGATCAGTACAGCTTTTTTTTGTCTCGCGACCCATGATAGAGCTCTTTACCGAAACGAAATGAAAGTGCTCCGTAGGGTTAGGGATAAAGGCTGTGACACTTCGAGCATTGCAACTCAGTGTGAAAATACTTCATAAAAGTGATTTTTGACTTGAATTGCGCTGCTCGCGAAAGAAAAAGCTCTGTATCAAATTGACTGCAACAAAAATATTTGTCATCTGCTATTAACATTGAATTGTATGACTGTTGTAAATTATTTGTAGACTTTCATATATTTACAATGTTTTGCATCAATATTTCACAATAATTATGATCTATGTATCAAGATTGTTTCCTTGTATGCTTTCATTCGAAGATTTCCGCTCTACGTCGGGTCATATGAACACATTGTGAGTGTAATTCATGTATTCATATGTTCTGATGCAGGACGCTATGTACGAAACTACAACAAAGGGGTGCGTAAATATGCTGGTCAACCTTAAATCTAACGCCGGTTTCCTCAGAAAAAAGTCTTGTGACAATATTGGTTGAATCAGAGTCTTTCACATACGTATAAAGTTCAGTTCCAAAGAGTTCTTTCACACTGTTAAGGAAGTAATATCGCTGACGTCGAAAGGCTGGACACGTCACAAGGAAATGTTCTTCGACACTATCAGTTGTTGCGAGACATTTTTCACATATCTGCTCTTTTTTTCTATGACAAGTTACTATCAGGCGCGCTGTTGAGATAGCTGTTGTTATTTGATTGTTAGTTGTAGCAGTTTGCCATAGAATAGATGGTTTAAAGTCCGGATTTATTGTTCGAAAGGTATCGAAATCTGGATCACTGTTTGTATTTAGATACCGCTCGTTTTCGTAAAATGTTCGTAGCCTATTACAGATAAGTCTTCTCCAGGCTGATTTGGAAGGAAATATTGCTGTATTAAGGTAAGTATCTAAGAAGTGTACACAGTCATATTTAACTAATAATGCGTAAACATCGGGTATGAAGCCTTTTTGATCGGTACGTTGTCTAATATCAAACAAATGCAATCTGTATTCGAAAAGTTTCTTAACAAGCAAATTAGAATTCATGCCACATAATGTTTGTAGGAATTGAAGCTTTCTCTTGTCTATTTGATACTGGATTGGGTGCCATGAAACCATACCTAACGCCATATCAGTTCTGGTTCGCGCTGGAAAATGCTGACAACTTTTCGCGGCAAGATGTATAAAACGTTCAACTTTAAAGTGTCCGATGATTGGCAAAATTAAAGTTTTGTGCCGAAAGAACACCTTACTATTAACCAAATATCAAAGTTTCTACAATTTTCCAACATTAGAAGTGTTTTTATTTCGTCTTTTAAATTGGATATTTTGGTCTTTTCCGATCTTTGCCGAAGAAAATACGCTAATTTTCCGACTTGAAATTATGACGTCATACTGGCCACTGAATGACGTCATGGCGGGAAAAACGGGCAGTCATGGGTCATTTCCCGGATAGTCTGAAATTTCTTAAAAAGTTAAATGTCCGACTTTTCTGTCATAAAGCGACTTCCCCAATCGATACTCAAAACACGGAATTCGTCCTCAGTAAATGTTAGAAAAAAATGTTAAAACAGTCAAAGAATAGGTCGTAAGTGAATTAAGGAATGTGCCAAAGAACGGTTTTAGTTTGTCTGTATTACTCTTACGATCGAGAAATGGATAAAAACTGAGACTTCGCTATATGACAGAAAAGTCGAACACATTATCTTTGTCAGACACCTCATGCTCTAGATTGGGGGCGGAGTCAAGCCATTGATGACGTCAATCCGTGGCAATTTTACGGAAATTGCCGATCTTTATTTTCTCGAAAATCAGTTTTTCAACGATGTAAAGAAAAGCAAATAAAACTTTTAAAACAACCGAGTTTGGCGGATCTTTTATAAAACACGTTAATTTAATGATTTTCTTCCAATATACGGTGCAATAAACTGCCAAGCTTGGTAGCCTTTAAGTTTATCTGGGTTAGTCATATCAGTCCACAATTCGCATCCGTACAATAATGACGGTGCGCACACTTTTTGTACTATATCAGCTAACAATAAGGGGCTCACATCACCTTTTTGTCTTTCAATACTGAGAATTGAAAATAACGATGCTCTTGCTTTTTGTATTCGCGCTTCGATCGTCGAATTGCATTTCATATTCTTGTTAACAATTATCCCTACATGGGTCGCCGAATCTTCTGAACGAAGCACAGTGTTACCTATCATTATTGTGAATGTTCTATTAGTCTTGATACCAAACACAACGAATTTACATTTTTCCTCATTTAGCGAGTATCCCCCATTTGTCTGCGTATTGAGTAACTGTATTAATTTGCTCTTGTAGGGAATTTCTGGTCGGAGATATAAGCGTAAAATCGTCTGCTAGAGTTGGATTTCCGGTTTTTATGGGGCCCACACACGTTCCATGGGGACTATCTTCTAATTTCACAAGGAGATTGTCATTAAAGAGGAGATAGAACCATGTCGACAACACTCCGCCTTGTCTGACGCCCTGGAGAACCGGAAGTGACGTAGAAGATTGTACTCCGTTAATAACGACTATGCTTTTCAAATTTTCGTAGCATTTGATTAGTGTTCGTAACGTTTTGCCAGTTATTCCAAACTGATGTAGTTTATAGAACAGCGCATAGTGACGGACGTTATCGAACGCTGCTGACGTGTCAAGGAACGTAACGTAGGATGCAGATCCGTTTACAGCATAGTGTGATATACGAGGAATGATCCAAAAGTAATGTCACAGTGTCTATAGTTTGGTTATTCGACGTATTCTTGTACAAATAAAGACTTATCAGTCAAGCTTATCCTATTGGAAACATGCTTTTCTGAATTATTTGAATATTGTTTATCTATCCGAGAAAATAAAATGCCCAAAAGAATACAT
Organism: Fragum sueziense; assembly: GCA_963680895.1. NCBI lineage: Eukaryota > Metazoa > Mollusca > Bivalvia > Cardiida > Cardiidae > Fragum > Fragum sueziense. Next base: position 49,613,195 of record OY804596.1, read on the forward strand.
GTCGTGCATATGCGCTGCACGCCCTAGACTATTCTTTTGAAGATTAATATTACTTTATGTTCTCTCATTATATAAAAGAAAAATCAAGACAATTAAGCTGATATTTAAATGCCGCTATGTCATGATATTTCTAAGCAATTTTAGAACGTTTCAATAAAATCGGTGCGTTGAAATACCAAATAAGTCTTATTGAATTCATCAATCGCATTCGGGATAATGGCAGAATCGGATAAATGCCCTCAACGTGCAATTCTAAACTTTGGCTAAAGGCTTGCAAAATAGCCGATTGAAGCATCAGAAACAATAAATTCAACCTAAAAGAACGGACATTTAATGATAGAGACGTCCACCGTAAGTGCAATCTTTTTTGAGAGTGAATATGAGCCGTTTGAAGATCAAAACGAGCCGGAAGACATGTGGAGCTGGGGAGTAACGCCAACGTCCATGTTACTTTGCGCTATTTCCGCATCTTAAGCCGAATTTAAGAAGAATTTATCATGTCGACATAAACCAATTGAGAACAAATTGATTCAAGGAATGCATTCAAAGAATTGCTGAACGAGTTGTTTAAAATGCATTTATGATCGGGTCGAACGCCACGAATGTTGCATTAATTGAACACAGAGGGCGATATTTTGAGTAGGAGTAGAATGACGTCAATGACGTCGTGTGTTGTGCGGCGCTGGACACCGATGCGCTATGTAAAAATGTGGTTTATTTTTGTAATTTTACACGAAACTTTATGAAAATTCGTGCATGTATTAAACGAATGTTATTCTTTCGGCATCTAAAGTTGCACGAGAATACGTTCAAAAAATCACCGAAAACAACGTTTGTAACATTACTTTTGGATCATCCCTCGTAGTTTCCTGTAGGATAAAGGAAGTGGTAATTGCGCCCAAGTTTTGTTGATAAGCGTTTTGTTGTATGTTAGGAAACTGTTTGTTGTGATACTTGCACCATCGATTAAGTCTCTTTTGCAATAATGTTTCGAACAACTTGTAGATTACTGGCAAAAGTGTAATAGGTCGTTAACTCTTTGGTACATTTTTGGGCTTATTATCTTTGTGTATGGGAATTATAAGTCCTATTTTACAGGCTGATGGGATATAACTGGTGCACAACATTGAGTCGTACAACTTGCATAAATAGTCTATATAGTACGGTGCGTTGTGTAATTCTGTTTGATGTAAATGAAAGAGGTTTAAATCAAATGTATTCGTAAAAAGGATAAATAGACATCACCAAAAACGTTTGATGGACAGCCGTGGGCCTTAAAATGAACTTTATATACTCAGCAAAAGAACTAACGCGTCACTTTTTAAAATTGTATAACTTCTTTATTGTCAAAGATTTAGATTTATAATTTGGCAAATGTTTATCCCACAAGTTTCTGCACTCATTCATAAAACTATTTCTTAGCTTTCTTTCTTATGTGACCGTGTCATACGAAAGAGGGCCAAAGCAGTTTTTCGGCTCGTGTAACTTGTGATCTTTTTCAATCATTTTTGTTTGAATTGATTTTGAAAGCTGGTTTATTGTGAAATTAAAGTCTGAAAATGATTAATTTTCTATCTAACATAACAAGGGCTGTTCTGGAACAACGTAGCTCGCATAGACGCACCTTTTTGAAAGAAAATGTAAATTTTTCAATGTCAAGGTCACAAGGTCAAATTTTATAGTGTCAGGTGGAAGATCTTGCTGGGGCCTGTCTATGTGTGAAATATCAAGACTACATCTTATACAGTTCATAAGATATAGAAAGATACGTTTTTGTCTACGTAACCTACGTCGCCGTCGACGCCATCAATTTACCTACGGCACTAGTGATGTAAAAATGCCTCTGTGGGAATACATTACGCGCCCATAAAAAAGTTAAAGCCGTCGGTTTGTTTTTTGAAGGATAACTTTTATAAACAGAAACTCTTTCAGCCTATACAAAAGGTTTGGAAGTTATGCGTGAATTTTCCATTTTAATCAAAGGATGGGTTGCAATAAGGGTTCAAAAAATAGATTTTCTTTAAATTCTGTGAATTGATAGGGTTACATAATATCTTTAATTTGTATGTGTAAAAATTCTGATGAGGGCTTATTTTTGGAGATAATGGCTAACAAAAAGGGTGGGGTAAATTGACATGAGAAGCATTTTTTTTACTTTGAAGTTAAATAACTTTTTCTGTATGGATCAGATCGAAGTGAAATTTTGCACGTACTTTCAATGTACTAAGGACAGAATATTTTCGGAATGATTAATCATGTATATCAGTTTGTTGATTTTCTGTATTCGTCCTTCTGTCGATCTCAGATTTTGCTTATTTTTGATGCACTAACTTTACAAAACTATCTCTACAAACTTTATTTTTGTATGAATTGACATGATATTTTGTGAACATGATCCTTTATAATGTAGCTCGATATGTGTAAACTTTGGGTCAAATCCATTGCATAGAACCAAAGTTATTTGACCTTGACCTTCAAAGGTAATTCTAAAAAGTCACTTTTTATATTTTTCAGCTATATCTTGATATAAAAATGGTCTTATAAAGTATATTTCAATAAATAAAGTCAAAGGTATAATATTCTTACTGTTTTAAGTTTGTTCAATGTAAATTTTAAAGTAGAACTTGACCTTGACATACAGAACAATAATGACTTTTGAAAAGGAAATTGTCCACTTGCCCTTTACAAATCCTTGTTATTATGTGCAAAAAGGTCAGCATCAATCGTGAATTTTCCACTGAACTAAGTAATTACAACGAGGATATAATGAAAATAACTTTATTTGCTTAAAATTCACTTCATATACCAATTTTCATGATAAATTTTCTTTCAAAATCTTAAAATTTAATATTTTAGAATAACCTTTGAAGGTCAAGGTCAAATAACGTTAATTCTATGCAATGGATTTGACCAAAAGTTTACACATATCTAGCTACATCATAAAGGATCATGTCCACAAAATATCATGTCAATTCATACAAAAATAAAGTTTGTAGAGATAGTTTCGTAAAGTTAGTGCATCAAAAATAAGCAAAATCTGAGATCGACAGAAGGACGAATACAGAAAATCAACAAACTGATATACATGATTAATTATTCCGAAAATATTCTGTCCTTAGTACATTGAAAGTACGTGCAAAATTTCACTTCGATCTGATCCATACAGAAAAAGTTATTTAACTTCAAAGTAAAAAAATGTTTCTCGTGTCAATTTACCCCACCCACTTTGTTAGCCATTATCTCCAAAAATAAGCCCTCATCAGAATTTTTACACATACAAATTAAAGATTTTATGTAACCCTATCAATTCACAGAATTTAAAGAAAATCTATTTTTTGAACCCTTATTGCAACCCATCCTTTCAGACTTTATGAATTTTAGAATCAAGGGTGTCCTTATTAAAAGTTCAATATCTTACAAGATACGGTAACATATACTATGAAATTTCATAGATCTCTTATCAAATGGTGGTAGTCAGCATGTGCAAATTTTGAAGGTATTCTGTACATTCGTTAAAAAATATTGACATAGATCTGAGTGATGCGTTAGCAGTTTTGCCGAGTATATATGACGTCATAAAAGATACGTTTTTATTTAACACGTTTTTCTTTAGTTTTCCCATATAATTTCGTGTTCACCTAATTATCACATCAATGGAAACTTTTATGATATGTTGTCCGTATCTGATCTCCCCATATGACATATTTTTTGATTGATTGAAGCAGAAAATCCTGAGTTATCTGCCCTTGAATGTAAAAAATAAGTGTTTTGTCTTTTTGTTCACTTTAACATCTACAAATTTTGAAACATCTTGACAAAACCTTGATAAAACATTGGTCATGACAAGACCTTGCATGGATGTATCTTTCACATCTAGAGTTATTTGCCCTTGAAATTGACAAAAACTACCGTTTTTCACTCTATCTTCACCATAATAGCAACAAATGTTGACCAATTATAGCAAAACTTTTTCACAAAATGTCGGTGACTGTAGAACTTTGCTTCAGATAATTTTTTTGTTCAATTGCAATTTCATGTCTAGATCTCGAGTTATGTGCGACAAAATTTCCATTTTTGACTTAATTTTCCCTCTTTCAGCCACAAATATTGACCAATTGAAACAAAACTTGGACAAAACATTTGTGACTATAAGACCTTGCATAGGTGGAATATTTAGCTTGATCGGAGTCTTACATCCATAGTTATGGGCCCTGGAATTGGACAAAATTTCCTTTTCAATCATGTTTTCTCTATTATTACCACAAATATTGATCAATTATGACAAAACTTAAACAAAATGTTGTTGACTCTAAGACTTTATATATGTGATTTTATTTAGCTTGATCGGACGCAAACAGTCGGGGTTATGTGCACTTGAATTTATCAAATAAATATATATCCACAATTATGGACGAATTGAGCGAAATTTTGGACAGAAATTTGGGTACTATAAGATCTTGCATCAGTGTGATTTTTAGCTTGATCGAAACGTAATATCCTTAGTTATAAACCCTTGAATTTGACTAAATTCGCTTTTCGGCCTTGTTGTTACTATAACAGCCAACACTATTGACTAATTAAGACGAAATTTTGAAAGAAATATTTGTGACCATGGGATCTTGCTTAAGAGCGATTTTTAGCTTGATTGGAATCAAGCATTCAGAGTTATGTGCCTTGGTTTAGACAAAATTGCATATACGGCTTTATTTTAGCCACAAATATTGGTCAATTATATAAAACTTAACTTTAAGATCTTTCAAACATGTGATTCTTTAGCTTAATTGGAACATCACAGCTAGAGTTATGAGCCATTAAATTTGACAAAATTGCCTTTTCGAGCCACAAATATTTACCAATTTAGATGAAACTTATAAGAAATGGGAAGCTTGCGTTAGGGCGATTGTTAGCTTGATCGGAATCAAACATTTAAATTAGAATAATTTGCTCTTGAAATTTCACAAAATTGCATTTTCAGCATTTTTTAGTGTAACAGCCACGAATATTGACTAATAAAAAGAAAACGTATACATTATGTTGATGACTATAAAAGCTTGCATCAGTGAAATTTTCATCTGAACAGCAAATGTCACGTCTAGAGTAATGTGCCATTGAATTTTTCAAAATTGCCGCTTTCAACAAAATTTTGACAAAATGTTGGGGACCATCTGATCTTGCATATGTGCATTTTTTAATTGATCAGGATCACACATCTTAAGTTAATATAGAATTTGAAATTGCCTTTTTTACTTTTCTTTCACTATAATAGCTACAAATATAAACCAATCAAAACAAAAAAATTACTGAATTGTTTGTGCATGTTTTGTCATTGACCTTTTTAATGTTCTGATTCATAAAGTTCAGTTTATTGAATAAGTATAATGGGCAAACGTTATATAAACTAATGAAACACAATTATTTACCCCACCCACCACTTTTTCCTCTGTGATTTGGTCATGCGCATTTTTTAATGTCATGAGATTTAGTTTTTCATCAAGGTCTAGCCTTTGTCTTATATTTTATGGGACCTAGATTATTATTAATGCAAAATCTTGAGCTCTACGTGAATTTTTTTTCGTCTGATAGAATAAAACACCACGATTTCCCCACCCACCAATCTTTTTCTCTCTATTGCAGCCTTAGTACAATACACAATGTCACGAATTTTTGTTTTTCTATATTGTCCGGCCTTAGGCTAATATTCTGTGACAATTCAATTATTTCAAATGCAATATCTCGAGCTCAAACTCGAATTAGAGCTTTTTGAGCTTTGCTTATAGAGCAACCTCTAAATATGAAAATTGCCGAAAAATAATTATGACAATCGGTGTGTTCTATTCCTGTAAATGTACATATTAAATTGTGTAAAGGTATGATGATTATTAAAAAAGTTATGCCCATTTGTAAAATTACGGGTTCGAAATTTTGTAAATTTAAGTCACCATTTTTCCAATTATTTTTAATTTCACAGCTGTCCATCAAAGTTAAATGATTAGAGCAATGTCTTAAGATCATGAAAACGTATGATGGAAACCTCTTTCACTTACATCAAGCAGAACCTAAAAAATGGACATAACGCACCGTACTAATAAGCGTATTCCCTCCATTGATTATATGCTCATTTACCACAGCGTCATGCCCTGGAGCTTTGCGCACTTTCAGGTTTTTACAATACAGTCTAACTCACACGTATGGACTTTTTCATTCAATATATGATCATCTTTATTATCATTTGAACTTTAAAAGTTTTTTATGAAATTTTCAACACCTGATTGGAATTCGTGATCAAATTTTTGGGTCTTTTTTTGGCGTTAATAAGTCTTCGTAGTATTGTCTAAATAGACTGGTAATCGTGTTCGGGTCATTAGACTGGAAACCATTGTAAATGAGTTCGTTTACTGTAGACTTTTGGCTTTTTGTTTTAGACCGAATTAACCTCCAGAATGTCCGAATATCTGTCGAGGCCATATCTCGAAGGTCTTCATAAAACTGGTTGTTGATCTGTTGTATGGCATTCTTTTGCTCATTAATAAAGACTCGCTTCTTTTGCTTATAATTCATGTAGAAAATATCGCTTTGGTCTCTAGTTCTTCCATTTGTTATCCATTCAATACGCGCGTAACGCTGTTCAGCGTGTGCTTTATTTACATCTTTATTCCAGTATGGTTTTGAGTGATTGTTGAATTTGCTTTTCGGTAGCGCTTTTTCGGCTGAATGTACACAAGAAACTATGTGATTATATAATTGTTCTATCTCTTCTGGTTTTGATATATTCTCGTCAGTAAGCGGTAGAAACTTGAGATAAGCACTTAATAACTCTTCGTAGTTAGTCTTATCCTGATCTGTACACTTGTTCCAAGCTATGAAGGGAGGACGTACGATATCGTGTTTAACAAGGTCAATTTTCATGTATGAGAGTATGGGCAAGTGATCGGAAACGCAACAACAGTCTTCGCACAATATTTCGTTATTCTCAAATAGAAGGGTGTTACAGTCTCTTGTAATAATATAGTCTAGAGTTTTTTTGGTAGGTCTAAATGTAAATGTTTGTCCACTGGTAGTAACTATGCTGTAGTTGTTACGTCGCAGAAAGTTGTCTAGTAAGGTGGATCTTGGATTGTTCCGAAAATTTGTGTTTTGTAACGAAATATCAGCGTTCATGTCGCCACAGAATACCACAGTCCCTTCTTGATCATATTTATCAATCATTCCCTGGAGCAGATCTAAGCACTCGGAGTATTCCTCTACTGTATAATTGACTGACGGCATATAAATTGCGAATAGGTATACTGGCACAGAGTTTTTGCCGGATAAATTAACGCCTAAGATCCGACTAGAGTTACAGCTGTTGAGCGTGTTGACGCGGAATGAGAGAGATTTCTTATACAAAATACTAACGCCACCTTTCCCGTGTTGACCGGACGTATCACATATAGTCTCTGCTGTATAAGCAGTATGTACAGAGTTCAAGAATTGTCTCGTCCTATAGGTAAGTTTGTGCTCCATGACGAGAGCAATATCAATCTGATGCTGATCAAGAAGATAACTTAGACTTCCCGATGATGACATAGCCCCGCGTATGTTCCAGGTAAGTATTTTGCATATGTTATTGTTTATTGTATCCATTGTTATGTATAGGAGAGCGTATAATATTACGTATTGTATTCTCACTGTCATGTTATTCCACATCTCCAGATATATGCTTTTGTTTTCATCCTGTTGATTGTAGTTTGGTTGATCGTATGTATAGAATTTGGACTCCCACTCTTGTTGAGAATACCAGCGGCGACAGTATATTTTGTTAGGCCAGAATTGGTTATTTTCTATCGTATCCCAGTCATTCTGGTAAAACGAGATTTTCGCTGCCAGGCTTCCTCTTTTTGTGTCTATTAGTTTCACAGTGTTTGGAATAACATTTTGGCTTTTGAGGAATGCGATTATTCCTGCTCGATTAGAATATGTAGCGATATTTCCAACATAATAGCGGCGCGTTTTTCTTGATTTCACACTTTTAAATAGTGGTTCATTTTGATGCGTTTTATCGGCTAATGTGATCTTGGATGCGCCATAATAACTGTTTTTGTGGTTATTGTCGTCGGTGTTTTCGTTGTTGTTATTGTTGTTGCTAGCTTGTTGTACATTACGGTACACAAATTCAACACTATTTTGGTTATTACTACCGGCTTCTTTCTCTATTTCTTTGGTTCTTGTTGACCTTAGTGCATCCGCTTAGGAAGTGTTGTTACTACGATTTTCATGTTCTTGTGACGTTTTGGCTTTTTTGGCAATGTATATTTCACTTATATCGTTCGTGCTTTCAGGTCTTTTTTCGTTTTCAGATATTCCGACTTTTTCTGGAGCTTGTTTATCAGGTATCGGAATTTGTTTATTTTGGATTGTTCTTTGATTCTGTAATTCTTTTTATCTGATTGTTTGAAACAGGGACGGTATTCTATTAGTATTGCTCTTTTCACTAGTTTCTTTTTCGCTTTCTTTATTCATAGCATTTTTTTGATAACCACTTTGTCTTTCTTCAGTGAACACTTTTTTCATAAGTATGCTTAATTGTTCTCCCTGATCCATTTGCCGTTTAGTAAAACTGTATATTGAGCATGTACTGCGTATTTTCAATACATTTAGCTCATTTCGGAGTTGTCTAATTGTCTCATTGTCTTGTGATTGTGCGTGCTTAAGCTCACTCACTTCTTTCACCAATAGCTGGATTTTTGCGTTAACCTCTGCTAGTTCTTGCTGTGTTGATTTAGTCATATGTTCAGTTTCGTGATTTGCACTGAAGCTTTCGCATCTGTTTCCAACTCGGCTCTTTTGAAAGATATCTTGTATAATTTTGGCATCATTATTGTCAATAAAGTTCTGCAATGCGTAAATATCTTGAGCAAAGCGGGTACAGCTGTCATCCTTCTTTGTTGTGCGTCTATGTACAAGTTGATCTTTCGGGCATTGCTCATTTTCTTGTGCTCTTTTCAGGAGTATGTTCCTATACATGTTAATATCATCTTCCTTGTGTTTTGTTAGTGATACTAATTTTTCAACATATATATCTTTTGAGAGGTTGAATAGGATGTCGTCTAGAGTTGAGAAAAACTGTTGGTTACATATTGTCTAAGAATCTTCATTGTCGTGCTCATCTGCGTACTCGCCAAAATCATTTAATGTCATATTGTCGTGGGTATCATTTAGAAGCTGAAACGATTGGCTGATATCGGATGTAGGCCAATCTGTCGGACGTTTTGTACAGAGAGGGGTTAACAAAACCGTGTCGTTGTTTACAGTTGTTTCAGCGCTTTCACAGTTACGTACAGGTGTAGCACAAGGCCCTAAGGGCTGTGAAGGGCTTAGTGCGTCGATTGAAGCCATTCTTTTGAGATTGGAATCCGTTAATAACTCAGATCACTGGGGATATTTGTGATCGGATTAGTGATCGGTAGTGTTCAATCATGCGTGACAACATAATTCTTCACTATGGGTGGGAAATTTGATTTTTTTCCTTGTTGTACCCCACCCACTTTTATAAGCTGGCAAAAGTTCTGCGACGATATATCGTTTTCAGCAATTGTTATTCTATTCAAAAGTCATACCATCTGAATCCTCTTAGGAATGCGAACAACTAGCATAGTTTTTAATCCATAATTTAATGTATTAACTCCAATTTTCATATATTTTTCTCACAGATATAACAACTATTCCTCCCGCCAGGGGAGATCACTCACGTGATCTTAGAGATTCAGCTTAAGATGGGGAAATAGCGTAAAATCCCATTAACGTTGACGTCATTCCGCTACTCCACATGTCCTCCGGCTCTTTTTTCATCTTCAAACGATTCATCCTCATTCCGAAAAACGCTTGCATCAAAGGTAGACGAGGCTCCTATTAACAATCCGTTCTTTTAGGTAGAATTTATTGTTTCTGTTGCTTCGATCGGCTATTTTCCTAGCCTTTAGCAAAAGTTCAGAATTGCACGTAAAGGGCTTTTATACGATTTTGAGATTTCCCCCGAATGCGAGTGATGAATTCAATGAGGCTTATTTGGTCTTCCAATGCATCGATTTTATTGAAACGTTCTAAAATTGCTGAGCAATATCACGACGATGCGTCATTGAAATATCAGCTTATTTCACGCGTTAGTTCCCTTGATATAATGATAGAACATAAAGTTATAACAATATTCAAACGAATAGTCTTGGACGTGCGGCGCACATGCTAGATACGGATCTTTTTTAGCGTTTTATTTTCTCGGATATATAAACAATATTAAAATAATTCAGAAAAGTATGTTTCAAATAGGACAGGCTTTAACGATAAGTCTTTATTTGTACACGAATACGTCGAATCACCAAACTAAAGGCACTGTGACATTACTTTTGGATCATCCCTCGTATATGCGAGTTCTGTATAAAGTGAATATTGTAGATACAAACTAAATGTTGTATGTAAATATCCTAACCCGTAGATATGTTATTCATAAAATTACATCATATATTATAGACAGTTGAAAATTCCTTTATGAGGTTTTGGATGCTTCTATGTATTGATGTGTATGATATGAATAGCTAGGTGTCGTGTCGTAATCTCGGGTTATGGAGTCTGTGTTTGTTGTGGTTAGTTCTGTACATATCTCTTTCATACATACATCATATTATATATTTACATCATTCTTTTTCATATATGTATTATATACTCCTCACAAAAAGTTAAGCAACAAAAGTAATTCTCTCAATATTCTTTTTATACACGCGGGAATTTTTTCACAGATTTGTTATTTGGACAGCCATATCTATGCTTAAACAGATTTAAAAGAATACTCAATGTTATCGTCTCCAAAAACAGCTATCATGTGATTAGAACACACTAACCTCCAAAACATGCATGCAAAATGTGTCCCATATACAGATTTCAAACTTGGCATAAGCTCCGAATGTGCTTAGAACGCGTCAATTTGACAACTGTGATATATACTCTTTATATATATATATACTCTTTATTTCCTCCTTTCAGAGATTTACAATCATGACATTATAATACAAATTCAACACAATCAAACTAATTATAGAACATATGTATATGAAAGACGGGAGAGAGCGTGTGAGAGGGAGGAGAGAAGAAGAAGAAGAAAGGGAGAAATGGTTGACAATAGACAGAGATGAATGACGAATAGAAAGATAAATAGACAGAAGACAGAAAGAATAGTAACTATCAGATATTCATTAACAGTTATTCACAAAAGTAATGATCAGTACAGCTTTTTTTTTGTCTCGCGACCCATGATAGAGCTCTTTACCGAAACGAAATGAAAGTGCTCCGTAGGGTTAGGGATAAAGGCTGTGACACTTCGAGCATTGCAACTCAGTGTGAAAATACTTCATAAAAGTGATTTTTGACTTGAATTGCGCTGCTCGCGAAAGAAAAAGCTCTGTATCAAATTGACTGCAACAAAAATATTTGTCATCTGCTATTAACATTGAATTGTATGACTGTTGTAAATTATTTGTAGACTTTCATATATTTACAATGTTTTGCATCAATATTTCACAATAATTATGATCTATGTATCAAGATTGTTTCCTTGTATGCTTTCATTCGAAGATTTCCGCTCTACGTCGGGTCATATGAACACATTGTGAGTGTAATTCATGTATTCATATGTTCTGATGCAGGACGCTATGTACGAAACTACAACAAAGGGGTGCGTAAATATGCTGGTCAACCTTAAATCTAACGCCGGTTTCCTCAGAAAAAAGTCTTGTGACAATATTGGTTGAATCAGAGTCTTTCACATACGTATAAAGTTCAGTTCCAAAGAGTTCTTTCACACTGTTAAGGAAGTAATATCGCTGACGTCGAAAGGCTGGACACGTCACAAGGAAATGTTCTTCGACACTATCAGTTGTTGCGAGACATTTTTCACATATCTGCTCTTTTTTTCTATGACAAGTTACTATCAGGCGCGCTGTTGAGATAGCTGCTGTTATTTGATTGTTAGTTGTAGCAGTTTGCCATAGAATAGATGGTTTAAAGTCCGGATTTATTGTTCGAAAGGTATCGAAATCTGGATCACTGTTTGTATTTAGATACCGCTCGTTTTCGTAAAATGTTCGTAGCCTATTACAGATAAGTCTTCTCCAGGCTGATTTGGAAGGAAATATTGCTGTATTAAGGTAAGTATCTAAGAAGTGTACACAGTCATATTTAACTAATAATGCGTAAACATCGGGTATGAAGCCTTTTTGATCGGTACGTTGTCTAATATCAAACAAATGCAATCTGTATTCGAAAAGTTTCTTAACAAGCAAATTAGAATTCATGCCACATAATGTTTGTAGGAATTGAAGCTTTCTCTTGTCTATTTGATACTGGATTGGGTGCCATGAAACCATACCTAACGCCATATCAGTTCTGGTTCGCGCTGGAAAATGCTGACAACTTTTCGCGGCAAGATGTATAAAACGTTCAACTTTAAAGTGTCCGATGATTGGCAAAATTAAAGTTTTGTGCCGAAAGAACACCTTACTATTAACCAAATATCAAAGTTTCTACAATTTTCCAACATTAGAAGTGTTTTTATTTCGTCTTTTAAATTGGATATTTTGGTCTTTTCCGATCTTTGCCGAAGAAAATACGCTAATTTTCCGACTTGAAATTATGACGTCATACTGGCCACTGAATGACGTCATGGCGGGAAAAACGGGCAGTCATGGGTCATTTCCCGGATAGTCTGAAATTTCTTAAAAAGTTAAATGTCCGACTTTTCTGTCATAAAGCGACTTCCCCAATCGATACTCAAAACACGGAATTCGTCCTCAGTAAATGTTAGAAAAAAATGTTAAAACAGTCAAAGAATAGGTCGTAAGTGAATTAAGGAATGTGCCAAAGAACGGTTTTAGTTTGTCTGTATTACTCTTACGATCGAGAAATGGATAAAAACTGAGACTTCGCTATATGACAGAAAAGTCGAACACATTATCTTTGTCAGACACCTCATGCTCTAGATTGGGGGCGGAGTCAAGCCATTGATGACGTCAATCCGTGGCAATTTTACGGAAATTGCCGATCTTTATTTTCTCGAAAATCAGTTTTTCAACGATGTAAAGAAAAGCAAATAAAACTTTTAAAACAACCGAGTTTGGCGGATCTTTTATAAAACACGTTAATTTAATGATTTTCTTCCAATATACGGTGCAATAAACTGCCAAGCTTGGTAGCCTTTAAGTTTATCTGGGTTAGTCATATCAGTCCACAATTCGCATCCGTACAATAATGACGGTGCGCACACTTTTTGTACTATATCAGCTAACAATAAGGGGCTCACATCACCTTTTTGTCTTTCAATACTGAGAATTGAAAATAACGATGCTCTTGCTTTTTGTATTCGCGCTTCGATCGTCGAATTGCATTTCATATTCTTGTTAACAATTATCCCTACATGGGTCGCCGAATCTTCTGAACGAAGCACAGTGTTACCTATCATTATTGTGAATGTTCTATTAGTCTTGATACCAAACACAACGAATTTACATTTTTCCTCATTTAGCGAGTATCCCCCATTTGTCTGCGTATTGAGTAACTGTATTAATTTGCTCTTGTAGGGAATTTCTGGTCGGAGATATAAGCGTAAAATCGTCTGCTAGAGTTGGATTTCCGGTTTTTATGGGGCCCACACACGTTCCATGGGGACTATCTTCTAATTTCACAAGGAGATTGTCATTAAAGAGGAGATAGAACCATGTCGACAACACTCCGCCTTGTCTGACGCCCTGGAGAACCGGAAGTGACGTAGAAGATTGTACTCCGTTAATAACGACTATGCTTTTCAAATTTTCGTAGCATTTGATTAGTGTTCGTAACGTTTTGCCAGTTATTCCAAACTGATGTAGTTTATAGAACAGCGCATAGTGACGGACGTTATCGAACGCTGCTGACGTGTCAAGGAACGTAACGTAGGATGCAGATCCGTTTACAGCATAGTGTGATATACGAGGAATGATCCAAAAGTAATGTCACAGTGTCTATAGTTTGGTTATTCGACGTATTCTTGTACAAATAAAGACTTATCAGTCAAGCTTATCCTATTGGAAACATGCTTTTCTGAATTATTTGAATATTGTTTATCTATCCGAGAAAATAAAATGCCCAAAAGAATACATGTCGTGCATATGCGCTGCACGCCCTAGACTATTCTTTTGAAGATTAATATTACTTTATGTTCTCTCATTATATAAAAGAAAAATCAAGACAATTAAGCTGATATTTAAATGCCGCTATGTCATGATATTTCTAAGCAATTTTAGAACGTTTCAATAAAATCGGTGCGTTGAAATACCAAATAAGTCTTATTGAATTCATCAATCGCATTCGGGATAATGGCAGAATCGGATAAATGCCCTCAACGTGCAATTCTAAACTTTGGCTAAAGGCTTGCAAAATAGCCGATTGAAGCATCAGAAACAATAAATTCAACCTAAAAGAACGGACATTTAATGATAGAGACGTCCACCGTAAGTGCAATCTTTTTTGAGAGTGAATATGAGCCGTTTGAAGATCAAAACGAGCCGGAAGACATGTGGAGCTGGGGAGTAACGCCAACGTCCATGTTACTTTGCGCTATTTCCGCATCTTAAGCCGAATTTAAGAAGAATTTATCATGTCGACATAAACCAATTGAGAACAAATTGATTCAAGGAATGCATTCAAAGAATTGCTGAACGAGTTGTTTAAAATGCATTTATGATCGGGTCGAACGCCACGAATGTTGCATTAATTGAACACAGAGGGCGATATTTTGAGTAGGAGTAGAATGACGTCAATGACGTCGTGTGTTGTGCGGCGCTGGACACCGATGCGCTATGTAAAAATGTGGTTTATTTTTGTAATTTTACACGAAACTTTATGAAAATTCGTGCATGTATTAAACGAATGTTATTCTTTCGGCATCTAAAGTTGCACGAGAATACGTTCAAAAAATCACCGAAAACAACGTTTGTAACATTACTTTTGGATCATCCCTCGTAGTTTCCTGTAGGATAAAGGAAGTGGTAATTGCGCCCAAGTTTTGTTGATAAGCGTTTTGTTGTATGTTAGGAAACTGTTTGTTGTGATACTTGCACCATCGATTAAGTCTCTTTTGCAATAATGTTTCGAACAACTTGTAGATTACTGGCAAAAGTGTAATAGGTCGTTAACTCTTTGGTACATTTTTGGGCTTATTATCTTTGTGTATGGGAATTATAAGTCCTATTTTACAGGCTGATGGGATATAACTGGTGCACAACATTGAGTCGTACAACTTGCATAAATAGTCTATATAGTACGGTGCGTTGTGTAATTCTGTTTGATGTAAATGAAAGAGGTTTAAATCAAATGTATTCGTAAAAAGGATAAATAGACATCACCAAAAACGTTTGATGGACAGCCGTGGGCCTTAAAATGAACTTTATATACTCAGCAAAAGAACTAACGCGTCACTTTTTAAAATTGTATAACTTCTTTATTGTCAAAGATTTAGATTTATAATTTGGCAAATGTTTATCCCACAAGTTTCTGCACTCATTCATAAAACTATTTCTTAGCTTTCTTTCTTATGTGACCGTGTCATACGAAAGAGGGCCAAAGCAGTTTTTCGGCTCGTGTAACTTGTGATCTTTTTCAATCATTTTTGTTTGAATTGATTTTGAAAGCTGGTTTATTGTGAAATTAAAGTCTGAAAATGATTAATTTTCTATCTAACATAACAAGGGCTGTTCTGGAACAACGTAGCTCGCATAGACGCACCTTTTTGAAAGAAAATGTAAATTTTTCAATGTCAAGGTCACAAGGTCAAATTTTATAGTGTCAGGTGGAAGATCTTGCTGGGGCCTGTCTATGTGTGAAATATCAAGACTACATCTTATACAGTTCATAAGATATAGAAAGATACGTTTTTGTCTACGTAACCTACGTCGCCGTCGACGCCATCAATTTACCTACGGCACTAGTGATGTAAAAATGCCTCTGTGGGAATACATTACGCGCCCATAAAAAAGTTAAAGCCGTCGGTTTGTTTTTTGAAGGATAACTTTTATAAACAGAAACTCTTTCAGCCTATACAAAAGGTTTGGAAGTTATGCGTGAATTTTCCATTTTAATCAAAGGATGGGTTGCAATAAGGGTTCAAAAAATAGATTTTCTTTAAATTCTGTGAATTGATAGGGTTACATAATATCTTTAATTTGTATGTGTAAAAATTCTGATGAGGGCTTATTTTTGGAGATAATGGCTAACAAAAAGGGTGGGGTAAATTGACATGAGAAGCATTTTTTTTACTTTGAAGTTAAATAACTTTTTCTGTATGGATCAGATCGAAGTGAAATTTTGCACGTACTTTCAATGTACTAAGGACAGAATATTTTCGGAATGATTAATCATGTATATCAGTTTGTTGATTTTCTGTATTCGTCCTTCTGTCGATCTCAGATTTTGCTTATTTTTGATGCACTAACTTTACAAAACTATCTCTACAAACTTTATTTTTGTATGAATTGACATGATATTTTGTGAACATGATCCTTTATAATGTAGCTCGATATGTGTAAACTTTGGGTCAAATCCATTGCATAGAACCAAAGTTATTTGACCTTGACCTTCAAAGGTAATTCTAAAAAGTCACTTTTTATATTTTTCAGCTATATCTTGATATAAAAATGGTCTTATAAAGTATATTTCAATAAATAAAGTCAAAGGTATAATATTCTTACTGTTTTAAGTTTGTTCAATGTAAATTTTAAAGTAGAACTTGACCTTGACATACAGAACAATAATGACTTTTGAAAAGGAAATTGTCCACTTGCCCTTTACAAATCCTTGTTATTATGTGCAAAAAGGTCAGCATCAATCGTGAATTTTCCACTGAACTAAGTAATTACAACGAGGATATAATGAAAATAACTTTATTTGCTTAAAATTCACTTCATATACCAATTTTCATGATAAATTTTCTTTCAAAATCTTAAAATTTAATATTTTAGAATAACCTTTGAAGGTCAAGGTCAAATAACGTTAATTCTATGCAATGGATTTGACCAAAAGTTTACACATATCTAGCTACATCATAAAGGATCATGTCCACAAAATATCATGTCAATTCATACAAAAATAAAGTTTGTAGAGATAGTTTCGTAAAGTTAGTGCATCAAAAATAAGCAAAATCTGAGATCGACAGAAGGACGAATACAGAAAATCAACAAACTGATATACATGATTAATTATTCCGAAAATATTCTGTCCTTAGTACATTGAAAGTACGTGCAAAATTTCACTTCGATCTGATCCATACAGAAAAAGTTATTTAACTTCAAAGTAAAAAAATGTTTCTCGTGTCAATTTACCCCACCCACTTTGTTAGCCATTATCTCCAAAAATAAGCCCTCATCAGAATTTTTACACATACAAATTAAAGATTTTATGTAACCCTATCAATTCACAGAATTTAAAGAAAATCTATTTTTTGAACCCTTATTGCAACCCATCCTTTCAGACTTTATGAATTTTAGAATCAAGGGTGTCCTTATTAAAAGTTCAATATCTTACAAGATACGGTAACATATACTATGAAATTTCATAGATCTCTTATCAAATGGTGGTAGTCAGCATGTGCAAATTTTGAAGGTATTCTGTACATTCGTTAAAAAATATTGACATAGATCTGAGTGATGCGTTAGCAGTTTTGCCGAGTATATATGACGTCATAAAAGATACGTTTTTATTTAACACGTTTTTCTTTAGTTTTCCCATATAATTTCGTGTTCACCTAATTATCACATCAATGGAAACTTTTATGATATGTTGTCCGTATCTGATCTCCCCATATGACATATTTTTTGATTGATTGAAGCAGAAAATCCTGAGTTATCTGCCCTTGAATGTAAAAAATAAGTGTTTTGTCTTTTTGTTCACTTTAACATCTACAAATTTTGAAACATCTTGACAAAACCTTGATAAAACATTGGTCATGACAAGACCTTGCATGGATGTATCTTTCACATCTAGAGTTATGTGCCCTTGAAATTGACAAAAACTACCGTTTTTCACTCTATCTTCACCATAATAGCAACAAATGTTGACCAATTATAGCAAAACTTTTTCACAAAATGTCGGTGACTGTAGAACTTTGCTTCAGATAATTTTTTTGTTCAATTGCAATTTCATGTCTAGATCTCGAGTTATGTGCGACAAAATTTCCATTTTTGACTTAATTTTCCCTCTTTCAGCCACAAATATTGACCAATTGAAACAAAACTTGGACAAAACATTTGTGACTATAAGACCTTGCATAGGTGGAATATTTAGCTTGATCGGAGTCTTACATCCATAGTTATGGGCCCTGGAATTGGACAAAATTTCCTTTTCAATCATGTTTTCTCTATTATTACCACAAATATTGATCAATTATGACAAAACTTAAACAAAATGTTGTTGACTCTAAGACTTTATATATGTGATTTTATTTAGCTTGATCGGACGCAAACAGTCGGGGTTATGTGCACTTGAATTTATCAAATAAATTTATATCCACAATTATGGACGAATTGAGCGAAATTTTGGACAGAAATTTGGGTACTATAAGATCTTGCATCAGTGTGAATTTTAGCTTGATCGAAACGTAATATCCTTAGTTATAAACCCTTGAATTTGACTAAATTCGCTTTTCGGCCTTGTTGTTACTATAACAGCCAACACTATTGACTAATTAAGACGAAATTTTGAAAGAAATATTTGTGACCATGGGATCTTGCTTAAGAGCGATTTTTAGCTTGATTGGAATCAAGCATTCAGAGTTATGTGCCTTGGTTTAGACAAAATTGCATATACGGCTTTATTTTAGCCACAAATATTGGTCAATTATATAAAACTTAACTTTAAGATCTTTCAAACATGTGATTCTTTAGCTTAATTGGAACATCACAGCTAGAGTTATGAGCCATTAAATTTGACAAAATTGCCTTTTCGAGCCACAAATATTTACCAATTTAGATGAAACTTATAAGAAATGGGAAGCTTGCGTTAGGGCGATTGTTAGCTTGATCGGAATCAAACATTTAAATTAGAATAATTTGCTCTTGAAATTTCACAAAATTGCATTTTCAGCATTTTTTTAGTGTAACAGCCACGAATATTGACTAATAAAAAGAAAACGTATACATTATGTTGATGACTATAAAAGCTTGCATCAGTGAAATTTTCATCTGAACAGCAAATGTCACGTCTAGAGTAATGTGCCATTGAATTTTTCAAAATTGCCGCTTTCAACAAAATTTTGACAAAATGTTGGGGACCATCTGATCTTGCATATGTGCATTTTTTAATTGATCAGGATCACACATCTTAAGTTAATATAGAATTTGAAATTGCCTTTTTTACTTTTCTTTCACTATAATAGCTACAAATATAAACCAATCAAAACAAAAAATTTACTGAATTGTTTGTGCATGTTTTGTCATTGACCTTTTTAATGTTCTGATTCATAAAGTTCAGTTTATTGAATAAGTATAATGGGCAAACGTTATATAAACTAATGAAACACAATTATTTACCCCACCCACCACTTTTTCCTCTGTGATTTGGTCATGCGCATTTTTTAATGTCATGAGATTTAGTTTTTCATCAAGGTCTAGCCTTTGTCTTATATTTTATGGGACCTAGATTATTATTAATGCAAAATCTTGAGCTCTACGTGAATTTTTTTTCGTCTGATAGAATAAAACACCACGATTTCCCCACCCACCAATCTTTTTCTCTCTATTGCAGCCTTAGTACAATACACAATGTCACGAATTTTTGTTTTTCTATATTGTCCGGCCTTAGGCTAATATTCTGTGACAATTCAATTATTTCAAATGCAATATCTCGAGCTCAAACTCGAATTAGAGCTTTTTGAGCTTTGCTTATAGAGCAACCTCTAAATATGAAAATTGCCGAAAAATAATTATGACAATCGGTGTGTTCTATTCCTGTAAATGTACATGTTAAATTGTGTAAAGGTATGATGATTATTAAAAAAGTTATGCCCATTTGTAAAATTACGGGTTCGAAATTTTGTAAATTTAAGTCACCATTTTTCCAATTATTTTTAATTTCACAGCTGTCCATCAAAGTTAAATGATTAGAGCAATGTCTTAAGATCATGAAAACGTATGATGGAAACCTCTTTCACTTACATCAAGCAGAACCTAAAAAATGGACATAACGCACCGTACTAATAAGCGTATTCCCTCCATTGATTATATGCTCATTTACCACAGCGTCATGCCCTGGAGCTTTGCGCACTTTCAGGTTTTTACAATACAGTCTAACTCACACGTATGGACTTTTTCATTCAATATATGATCATCTTTATTATCATTTGAACTTTAAAAGTTTTTTATGAAATTTTCAACACCTGATTGGAATTCGTGATCAAATTTTTGGGTCTTTTTTTGGCGTTAATAAGTCTTCGTAGTATTGTCTAAATAGACTGGTAATCGTGTTCGGGTCATTAGACTGGAAACCATTGTAAATGAGTTCGTTTACTGTAGACTTTTGGCTTTTTGTTTTAGACCGAATTAACCTCCAGAATGTCCGAATATCTGTCGAGGCCATATCTCGAAGGTCTTCATAAAACTGGTTGTTGATCTGTTGTATGGCATTCTTTTGCTCATTAATAAAGACTCGCTTCTTTTGCTTATAATTCATGTAGAAAATATCGCTTTGGTCTCTAGTTCTTCCATTTGTTATCCATTCAATACGCGCGTAACGCTGTTCAGCGTGTGCTTTATTTACATCTTTATTCCAGTATGGTTTTGAGTGATTGTTGAATTTGCTTTTCGGTAGCGCTTTTTCGGCTGAATGTACACAAGAAACTATGTGATTATATAATTGTTCTATCTCTTCTGGTTTTGATATATTCTCGTCGGTAAGCGGTAGAAACTTGAGATAAGCACTTAATAACTCTTCGTAGTTAGTCTTATCCTGATCTGTACACTTGTTCCAAGCTATGAAGGGAGGACGTACGATATCGTGTTTAACAAGGTCAATTTTCATGTATGAGAGTATGGGCAAGTGATCGGAAACGCAACAACAGTCTTCACACAATATTTCGTTATTCTCAAATAGAAGGGTGTTACAGTCTCTTGTAATAATATAGTCTAGAGTTTTTTTGGTAGGTCTAAATGTAAATGTTTGTCCACTGGTAGTAACTATGCTGTAGTTGTTACGTCGCAGAAAGTTGTCTAGTAAGGTGGATCTTGGATTGTTCCGAAAATTTGTGTTTTGTAACGAAATATCAGCGTTCATGTCGCCACAGAATACCACAGTCCCTTCTTGATCATATTTATCAATCATTCCCTGGAGCAGATCTAAGCACTCGGAGTATTCCTCTACTGTATAATTGACTGACGGCATATAAATTGCGAATAGGTATACTGGCACAGAGTTTTTGCCGGATAAATTAACGCCTAAGATCCGACTAGAGTTACAGCTGTTGAGCGTGTTGACGCGGAATGAGAGAGATTTCTTATACAAAATACTAACGCCACCTTTCCCGTGTTGACCGGACGTATCACATATAGTCTCTGCTGTATAAGCAGTATGTACAGAGTTCAAGAATTGTCTCGTCCTATAGGTAAGTTTGTGCTCCATGACGAGAGCAATATCAATCTGATGCTGATCAAGAAGATAACTTAGACTTCCCGATGATGACATAGCCCCGCGTATGTTCCAGGTAAGTATTTTGCATATGTTATTGTTTATTGTATCCATTGTTATGTATAGGAGAGCGTATAAGATTACGTATTGTATTCTCACTGTCATGTTATTCCACATCTCCAGATATATGCTTTTGTTTTCATCCTGTTGATTGTAGTTTGGTTGATCGTATGTATAGAATTTGGACTCCCACTCTTGTTGAGAATACCAGCGGCGACAGTATATTTTGTTAGGCCAGAATTGGTTATTTTCTATCGTATCCCAGTCATTCTGGTAAAACGAGATTTTCGCTGCCAGGCTTCCTCTTTTTGTGTCTATTAGTTTCACAGTGTTTGGAATAACATTTTGGCTTTTGAGGAATGCGATTATTCCTGCTCGATTAGAATATGTAGCGATATTTCCAACATAATAGCGGCGCGTTTTTCTTGATTTCACACTTTTAAATAGTGGTTCATTTTGATGCGTTTTATCGGCTAATGTGATCTTGGATGCGCCATAATAACTGTTTTTGTGGTTATTGTCGTCGGTGTTTTCGTTGTTGTTATTGTTGTTGCTAGCTTGTTGTACATTACGGTACACAAATTCAACACTATTTTGGTTATTACTACCGGCTTCTTTCTCTATTTCTTTGGTTCTTGTTGACCTTAGTGCATCCGCTTAGGAAGTGTTGTTACTACGATTTTCATGTTCTTGTGACGTTTTGGCCTTTTTGGCAATGTATATTTCACTTATATCGTTCGTGCTTTCAGGTCTTTTTTCGTTTTCAGATATTCCGACTTTTTCTGGAGCTTGTTTATCAGGTATCGGAATTTGTTTATTTTGGATTGTTCTTTGATTCTGTAATTCTTTTTATCTGATTGATTGAAACAGGGACGGTATTCTATTAGTATTGCTCTTTTCACTAGTTTCTTTTTCGCTTTCTTTATTCATAGCATTTTTTGATAACCACTTTGTCTTTCTTCAGTGAACACTTTTTTCATAAGTATGCTTAATTGTTCTCCCTGATCCATTTGCCGTTTAGTAAAACTGTATATTGAGCATGTACTGCGTATTTTCAATACATTTAGCTCATTTCGGAGTTGTCTAATTGTCTCATTGTCTTGTGATTGTGCGTGCTTAAGCTCACTCACTTCTTTCACCAATAGCTGGATTTTTGCTTTAACCTCTGCTAGTTCTTGCTGTGTTGATTTAGTCATATGTTCAGTTTCGTGATTTGCACTGAAGCTTTCGCATCTGTTTCCAACTCGGCTCTTTTGAAAGATATCTTGTATAATTTTGGCATCATTATTGTCAATAAAGTTCTGCAATGCGTAAATATCTTGAGCAAAGCGGGTACAGCTGTCATCCTTCTTTGTTGTGCGTCTATGTACAAGTTGATCTTTCGGGCATTGCTCATTTTCTTGTGCTCTTTTCAGGAGTATGTTCCTATACATGTTAATATCATCTTCCTTGTGTTTTGTTAGTGATACTAATTTTTCAACATATATATCTTTTGAGAGGTTGAATAGGATGTCGTCTAGAGTTGAGAAAAACTGTTGGTTACATATTGTCTAAGAATCTTCATTGTCGTGCTCATCTGCGTACTCGCCAAAATCATTTAATGTCATATTGTCGTGGGTATCATTTAGAAGCTGAAACGATTGGCTGATATCGGATGTAGGCCAATCTGTCGGACGTTTTGTACAGAGAGGGGTTAACAAAACCGTGTCGTTGTTTACAGTTGTTTCAGCGCTTTCACAGTTACGTACAGGTGTAGCACAAGGCCCTAAGGGCTGTGAAGGGCTTAGTGCGTCGATTGAAGCCATTCTTTTGAGATTGGAATCCGTTAATAACTCAGATCACTGGGGATATTTGTGATCGGATTAGTGATCGGTAGTGTTCAATCATGCGTGACAACATAATTCTTCACTATGGGTGGGAAATTTGATTTTTTTCCTTGTTGTACCCCACCCACTTTTATAAGCTGGCAAAAGTTCTGCGACGATATATCGTTTTCAGCAATTGTTATTCTATTCAAAAGTCATACCATCTGAATCCTCTTAGGAATGCGAACAACTAGCATAGTTTTTAATCCATAATTTAATGTATTAACTCCAATTTTCATATATTTTTCTCACAGATATAACAACTATTCCTCCCGCCAGGGGAGATCACTCACGTGATCTTAGAGATTCAGCTTAAGATGCGGAAATAGCGTAAAATCCCATTAACGTTGACGTCATTCCGCTACTCCACATGTCCTCCGGCTCTTTTTTCATCTTCAAACGATTCATCCTCATTCCGAAAAACGCTTGCATCAAAGGTAGACGAGGCTCCTATTAACAATCCGTTCTTTTAGGTAGAATTTATTGTTTCTGTTGCTTCGATCGGCTATTTTCCTAGCCTTTAGCAAAAGTTCAGAATTGCACGTAAAGGGCTTTTATACGATTTTGAGATTTCCCCCGAATGCGAGTGATGAATTCAATGAGGCTTATTTGGTCTTCCAATGCATCGATTTTATTGAAACGTTCTAAAATTGCTGAGCAATATCACGACGATGCGTCATTGAAATATCAGCTTATTTCACGCGTTAGTTCCCTTAATATAATGATAGAACATAAAGTTATAACAATATTCAAACGAATAGTCTTGGACGTGCGGCGCACATGCTAGATACGGATCTTTTTTAGCGTTTTATTTTCTCGGATATATAAACAATATTAAAATAATTCAGAAAAGTATGTTTCAAATAGGACAGGCTTTAACGATAAGTCTTTATTTGTACACGAATACGTCGAATCACCAAACTAAAGGCACTGTGACATTACTTTTGGATCATCCCTCGTATATGCGAGTTCTGTATAAAGTGAATATTGTAGATACAAACTAAATGTTGTATGTAAATATCCTAACCCGTAGATATGTTATTCATAAAATTACATCATATATTATAGACAGTTGAAAATTCCTTTATGAGGTTTTGGATGCTTCTATGTATTGATGTGTATGATATGAATAGCTAGGTGTCGTGTCGTAATCTCGGGTTATGGAGTCTGTGTTTGTTGTGGTTAGTTCTGTACATATCTCTTTCATACATACATCATATTATATATTTACATCATTCTTTTTCATATATGTATTATATACTCCTCACAAAAAGTTAAGCAACAAAAGTAATTCTCTCAATATTCTTTTTATACACGCGGGAATTTTTTCACAGATTTGTTATTTGGACAGCCATATCTATGCTTAAACAGATTTAAAAGAATACTCAATGCTATCGTCTCCAAAAACAGCTATCATGTGATTAGAACACACTAACCCCCAAAACATGCATGCAAAATGTGTCCCATATACAGATTTCAAACTTGGCATAAGCTCCGAATGTGCTTAGAACGCGTCAATTTGACAACTGTGATGACATCAACATTTGAATCATGCCAAGACGCCACTTGACTCCAATTGAAGAGGCTCAAATTGTTGGAATGCTACAGGGTGGGGCAACCAAGACTGCTGCTGCCATTCACTTTAATTTTCATCGCAGTAATCTCTCAAGAGCAATAACCCGATACAATCAAACTGGTCTGATGACAGAGAGACCACGTTCATGTCGTCTAAGAGTTCAACACCTTGTGAAGACCGAAACGTTGCAACCTTAAGTCGTAGGAACTGGCTAACAAAGGTCAGATCGCTGCAAAATAACCTTCAGAGGCTGTCAGGAAACAGAGTCTGTACCAAAACCGTGAGGAACATGCTTCATACAGAAGGTTTAAGGTCCAGGATACCACTTCAACGGATCCAACTTCCCTAAAAACATCGACGGCAAAGATTAATATTAGTACATCAACATCGGAACTGAGTGTCACTCTTTGGCGTCACAAACTCTTAAAGGTATCGTCAAGATTCTGCCTTGACTCTAATGATGGCATGACACGTGTGTGGAGAAACGGTAATGAACGGTTTGCCGACTGTAACATCGCTGAACACGACTAGTATGGACGTGGGAGTTTGATGGTCTGAAGAGGTATCAGTGTTTGCCTCAGAACAGAGCTGGTTGTCATCAGACGAGGTACCGGGACTGTTGTAAGGTGCATGTACGAGATAATCACGCCTGTTATCATCCTTCTGGCACAGTAAACAGATCCAACTGTTATGTTAATGTATGGTAATGCCCGTCCCCATCGTTCTGGCATTGTGACTGAAGTTCTGTGGACCAAAAACATAAGACATATAAATTGGCCTGCTACGTCTCTAGACCTTAATTCGATAGAACATACATGGGACATTCTTTGAGGGTGTGTCTATGGTCAGCATGTTCGTCCACAGACTTTGGATGAGCTGCAACAGGTCTAACACACAGAATGGAGGATTATTCCACAACGGACATTAGACAGACGAATCTGCCTGATGCCAAGGTGTGTTCGGGCATGTTTTGAAGATCGTAGGGGCCATACCAGGTACTTGATGCTCGATCATTGCCTGAAGTGTCCGGAAAACAACTTTTTACGCATTTTGAACTGCTGGCGAGTGACGTTTTGCACCATTGTTTCGTCGGGACGGTTTTCAATGATCAGTAACTTTGTTATTGTTTGATGATTTTCCCAATCATTTAACATAATTTGTGTAATAAGATCCCAACTTTATATTGTATAAAACATAGGTCAGTAGTTGTGATAAAACACATTTGAGAAAGAAAAGCATCTTTGTTGCTTAACTTTTTGTGAGGAGTATATATATGTATTGTCCTCCATGCATATTGACCATTGTGTTTTGTAAAATTTGTACAGTTGGCTCATGTTTGTGCCATCGTGCACATTGGGCATTTATTTTGAAATAAACTTGAAACTTGTTACAATAATGCTTATCGTGGATTGAAGAAAGTGGCAGAGGATCAGACGTTCTAGGAAAATTGGCGGACATTGCCATTTATTATCTAAAATTGATATTCAAGAAGAAAATGAAACCAGATCAGGCCTAGTTCCTTGCAGATGAAAAGTAAAGCGTGTGAGGTTTAACATACCCTTATAGCTGCCTCTCTCATGAACTTTTTAGCCCTTTCACTCCAGATGGTTGGAACAGTTATTGTCCAGTGAATATCTTCTACTGTCAAACCACCAACAATTTTATCTCCAATTTCTTTCATTAAGTCATCCTTGAGGTAGCCAATGGCTAACTGGAATACGAGCATTGCTGGAAGTTGTTTACCGTCATCTGTTTCTAGTGTCATCGTTCTGGAAATGTGCTATATATAGAGAGATGTAGTATCTAGTTTCATTAGATAAAATATATACTACCCAAAGTTTTCTAAGCACCAAAAGTTTGAATGTTATACTAGTATTTTCCATTCTTAACGACATTTTCAGATAAAATATGTGTGATATGTAGATCGAATACATATCCAAACAAATTAATAACAAATGACAAATTAATAAGATCCCATAAGATGAAGGGAATTTCTAAAGATAGAGTAATTTTCCATATTTTTTTCGAACATAAATTTTTACATGTTTGTACCTCAGTATCGTGCTTAATATCAATGAAACCATATAACGGCTTAGGAAGGTAGTTCTACGCCCAAATTGAGGTTTAAACCACATTGAATGTGGGTGGGGTAAGTTACGTGGTCTCTCGGTGTCGAATTTTCATAACCCAAGTTATGCAGTAGGTATCCTGACCTGCTACCAACCATCGAATTGCCTCCAAACTTATAACAATGCAGCGACACGAGCAGTCTTTAGTAGACTCTTTGGATGTAAAGTGAAATCATGAAAATCGGACAAGTGTTGTGTCGACTCTCGTTACGTGTGGTCTATATGTCTCATTGATCGCCGGGGTCACAATAGGTACACTTGGCGAATTGTGAAGTACGTGCTAGTCGCCAAAACCAATGGAATTTGAAATGACAGCACAGGTGACCGTAATTGCGTTCAAACTAGACAACCTTCAAAGTTTAAAGCACTTCAGGTTTACAGCCCCTTATTAAAAACACCACTTTCTAGCAATACGAAATGCATCAAATCACACACACTTATAAATGCACTATACATAATTCTATTAAGTTGATTCACCATGCCGGATTTCAAGAGTATGCTTCAAGAAGAAAATAATCTACTAACATTCTTTTACTCTCTATTCATATGCAATGCACGTAATTTTGATGACTTTTGTCAAATATTTCCAATAATATGCTTTAATTCAAAATTCTAAACCGTAAAAAATACTTATGTTTGTATTTGGAATGGAATGCAACACAGTTTTGGGAATTTTTGGGACTTTTCATATTTCGCCTCTTGCTCTTTGGTGTTAATTAGGGATTGGATACCTTTAAACGTCAAGAATGTATATTTTGGATGTCGCTAGAAGATGGTGAAAAGCCAAGAAAAAGAGAGTTGTAGTTCAAGGCCTCAAAAGGCATGGTATGACGGACCCAATGCGCTTTCGGGAGACAATAGATACTGGGGAATATTTCATTGTGGAAATCTTGATAGTCAATATTGTTTGAATAAACGATGAATAAGCGATACCATAATGGCTTGAATCATGGACCTTACTCTTACTTATCTGAAGTTATCTCAACTAGAATTGCACGAGTTTCTTACATTTTATCGTGTAATCAGCACGATGTTTTATTAGATTTCGCTCTGGAGGACAGGTTGGTATTCAGAGACATAAGGAGGGTTCGAAGCGTCTAAACTAAGGGAGGATTTCTCGAGAACCTTGAGATAAACTCTTGCTTATTTCTCCTACATTTTACATATTTTTAGAAAATTTGCTGGAATTTATTCTTTTGAAACATATTCTTTCGTAAAAATAAGTTATTGTAATATAAAAGTATTTTTTTCAGTTTTTGAAAACGCTTTTCCAGACGCTTCTTCTTGTGTCACCTTTTTCATTCTTATTTTATTTGTTTAACTTTATACAAGTCCTGTTCCAAATGTGCTGCAACTAACATTATGAATAAGACAAAATGGTATCGGAAAAGACATTGTTGATAATAAGCAGTTTTTCCTCTTCCTCTATATATTCTATGCTATAACGTTATCATTTTCTATTTAATGCATCAAGTATTATGTCGTCTGTACATAACAACTTATCGGTGGAGCTGTGAGGTCCGGCTATTATGTGAAAACATTATAAGAAAAGGCGCGTATTTTAAATCCGTATAATATTTCTTTTCTTACGAAGTTTTCAGAAGCACAGTTCTTTTCCAGAGGATTAAAATTTCGTATTTTGTCTGAACGAATTTAATAACATGATGACATCAATAACCATTCGTAAAAAAGGTTTAACAATGAAAATCACTTTCAAAAAAATCCTTCGATGAAACGGGTATGAATGGTTCTTAAAAATTTAATCAAATTAATAAAAGTGTTAAGAAACATTTCCTCTATAGAGAAAAAAAGATTTTGACTGCGAATTCTACTTTGTTACTAAGTCTTTCTGGTCCGGGGATCCCATGCTAACGACGTAATCAGTAACTTCAGGCGTTAGAGGCAAGGAAATGTCTATCCCTACAAAAGTTTATTGCTAGTGTTGGCTTAATCTTTGGTTCTCTAG
Organism: Fragum sueziense; assembly: GCA_963680895.1. Classification (NCBI taxonomy): domain Eukaryota; kingdom Metazoa; phylum Mollusca; class Bivalvia; order Cardiida; family Cardiidae; genus Fragum; species Fragum sueziense. Next base: position 49,642,460 of record OY804596.1, read on the forward strand.
ACGTAAAAAGCTTAAGTAACGTCTAGTGTAAGCCGTAAACCAATATCCCATGCAAAATTTCATAAACAAAACGTCATACGGTATATACTGTGTATAATGGTAGCAACTTGGTCCCAGGCAATGGTTTATTTAGTTTAAAAACTTCTTCAACATTGGCATTTGATTTAACACTATTATTGTACTCCATTAAGTCGCTGACCAAACAAAAAGAAGCAGCACAATCTTTTTTCACCGGAAATGAAAAAAATCATTCACCCTACCCATTTACAAACACCAACTCATTTTCATTGGTTATTGGTGGATTTCCCTTCCCAAAACACACTTCAAAATGATGCGTAATGTACAAAATTATTTGATTCATGTATCAAATACATATAAGCAATCATCAAATACATTTCCATTGATTATAAGATGTGCATCAAAATAGTATCACCAAAAACTGTTGGTGCTTAGCAAACGTTGAGTAGAATATAATTGGAACAAATCGATGCTGAAAAGTTCAATTAGAATTCACTTCATTTTCTTATTTTGACTGATTCATTTCCTTTAACCACAACGTCAAAGTGCATTCATTTTGAAAATTCGCTACAGGGAAATTGACAATAAACTGCTCTGACGGACAAAAATGCTAAATTGACATTTTTGTCAACCGCAATTGTGAACTAGCCAAAAATGAATATGTTTTTATATTCGCCCGTCTTTAGACGGGACATATTATGGGATCACCCGTGGCGTCCGTCCGGGCGTCCAGGTGTTTTGGCTAGCAGGCGGGCGGCGTACATGTACACTTCTTTGACTGTAGCATATCTCTGTCACCTTCCGATGGACTTGACATTTGGTAGTTATATTCTTCTCATGATAACGGACCTTTAACCATAACTCTACCTGGCTTATGTTTTGAGTTATTGCCTTTTATTTTGTTGTTTTTAATACATGAATCTTGTCCGGAGTTTATCTCTAAAAGTAAAATAGCTAGGATCATTAAAGTCCATGGGTGTATGTACCTCATTCAGGGAAAGTGCAGTGTATAAGAACCATAACTCTGCATTATTTTCTGAGTTATTGCCCTTTGTTGTTTTTCATACATGTACTTCGATTTTGTACGGGGCATTATTATGTCCATTTGTCCGTCCGCGCGTCCGTCCGGTACCAATTTCTTTTGCGCGCAACTCCGCTTACAGTTTTAATCGGAATTTGATTAAACTTGCAATGTGACAGTGAATCTCCATGGTGTTTAGTTGTGAACCCCGCTGAATGAATTCAGATATCTGCCGTTCAATTTGAAAATATGCCTATTTTCTCGTGTGTGCAACTCCTGGTTTCATCCAGAATTTAATCAACCTTGCCACAATGAATTTCTATGGCGTCTGGTTGTACAAACCGCTCACAAATTTTATATAACTCTTTTCATATTTGAATTATCTGCCCTTAAATAAAAAAAATACCAATTTTACTGACAAGCCCCTCTCGGGCGTAAATGCGCCGCTTTGCGAAGCTCTTCCTCATAGCATATCTCTTATGGGGGGTTTACACGGTGTGCTTTTTCACATGTGTTTTTTCACATGTGCTAAAACATACCGTGTAAACCCCATAAACCCCCCAGATAATGGGCCTTATGCTAGCATATGTGAAAAAGCATACGGTTTAGAGCACGTCCTATTTCATATGAAAAAGCACATGGAAATTGACCAATCAGCTCTCTGATTCCGGAGATATAATAATAATAATAATAATAATAATAATAATAATAATAATAATAATAATAATAATAATAATAATAATAATAATATCTTTATTTAACGAAGGTGACTTATTAAGACATCACTACAATACACAATATCATAATGATTAACTTATTTACAATAAGGCCTTCAAACAACATTCATACAAAAGTCAGTATTGACAAAATTGACACAAAATGACACAAAATTATCAATAATAATAGTCAGTTATCTGACAGATACTCGTAGGATCTAAATTATTGCATGTTATCCATTAAATAGTGTTTGATTTTTCTTTTGAAATTGGTCAGCTTTGGTTCGTTTCTTATTTGGATTGGAATTGAATTCCATACATTAACGCTGAAATAACTAAAGCTACTTTTGTATATATTCGTTCGAGGTCTTTTAGTCAGGATTAGATCGTTTTTTGTCTCTGATCGTAAACGATAATTTTCATTGGCTGATACTCGTACTAAGTCTGACATGTAACTTGGCGCATTGTTGGCGATTGTTTTATGGATAAGGACCGCAGTATGATACTTGCATCTATTTTGAAAAGTCAACCAATATAGCTCTTTAAATAACGTTTCTGTAGGAAATCTTTTAGACTTACCAAGAATTAATTTGCCGATACGTTTTTGCAAAACAAATATTTTGTTTACACAACCTTGCTCAGGTTTGCCCCAAATTACACAACAATAATCCATTATTGGTAGTATGTATGAGTTATAGAAAAGCATTTTCATTTCGTCTGTTAAATAAAAAGTTATATGTTTGAACAGAGCTATTTTCTTATTCACTGCTTTACAGGCAGAATCAATATGAAACTTCCAATTTAAATGGTTGTCAATGTAAACGCCTAATACTTTCTGCACCTTCACGTTTTCCAGTGCATTACCATTTAGATTCAAACTTAGTTTCTTATCGTCAGTAAGTGCATGCGAATATGACCCGGTAAAATAAACAAATACTGCTCGGCCCCTCATTAATCATTATGAACCCACTGATTCTCTACAGGTAACTGTTAACCCATTACTAGACAACAAAATTTTAGACTTATCTAAAATCAAAGAAAATGAATAAAATTATCATTTTTTTGTCTTTTAATTCGGAAAACATTGTGGGAAAGGAAAAAAATTGCTTGTCTAAGTAATTTCTTCATTTTCCACTATGTTTTCTTATGCATTTATCCTTTTTGAAGTCAAAAAGAGTCAATGTGTGGGAATGGGTTAACAAGAATGTTTTTATCCTATATATATATATAGTGTGTGTGTGTTTTTTGTTAGCCTTTTCCCAAACGAAAGAATTTTAAATCTGGTCTAATCTTAAAGTTATTGCATTGGACAAAATAGATCTTTATTGGGGTAGAATTTGTTTCAATATGGCATAGAAAACATTGAAGCAAAATGAGAAAATGTTATCAGCATTTTCTTCTTTTGCCTTAAAGTTTTACAAAACTTATTGTGTTTTAGGGATGTAAAATCAGGTCTTGATTTCGGAAATGGTAAAATCATCATTTTATACTAAAAGGAGACTCTTAATGTCATTAACATTTTTATTTCTTTTTTATCAAAAATATAAAAGAGAATTATGCAATAACGTTTGTCATGCTAAGCCAATGAACTTAAGCCCATTATCAGAAAATGGCTCATTTTGACTTCCTACAAAATAATGGCTTTAGAAAACATTGCGGAAAATGAAAAAATTGTTTGTTGCAAGCAATGTTTTCATTTCCCTTAATGGTTTCTTTCTTATTTTATTTCTTAACCCATTGCCACACAATGACTCTTTTTGACTCCCTACAAGATACTGGCTTTGGAAAATATTATGGAAAATGAAGAAATTGCTTGTGACAAGCAATTTCTTCATTTCCCACAATGTTTTCCATCCAAAAAGACCTAAAAGTAAAAAGATACATTCACATGAAATTGTCGTCTGCAGGATCTTTCAATTTGGGCCACCCTAAAATTTTGTCGTTTTGGTAATAGGTTAAGTATTGGCGATAAGCTATGGATAAAGCACATGGGATATAATATTTCATCCTCGGAATGCAATGTACGACTGGCCAGTAAACAGTTTGACCTAGGTCAGCTAAGTTCACCAAAAGCACATGTGCTAAAACATACCGTGTGAACGCAAAAAAACATGTGTGCTAAAAACATATATGAAAAAGCACATGTGCTAAAACACATCGTGTAAACCGCCCTTTACAGTGTAATAGACAGGGCAATGTAACTTTCCCCCCAGTCGATATCAAGCGGTGTACCAGGCGAATGTAGGACGTTTTGGCCCCGGACGTTTTGGCCCGGACGTTTTGGCCTGGATGTTTCGGCCTTGGATGTTTCGGCCTTGGACGTTTTGGCCCTGGACGTTTTGACCTCCATACATTTTGGCCCTGGCATTATTTCAACATTAATTTCTACCTTATTTCTATGACATTGTGCTATATTTTTTTTACATTTTTTCATACCATAATCCATAGACACTCCCAAAGACATATTCTTTAAATCATTAAGCAGGCTACAGGGTAATCCCTTTGTAACCCAAACTGTCTTTTCTATTTGTTTATCTTTGTTGTAAATTTGTTTTCTTTGTATTATCTGACCACATTAAACTAATACTGATTAATTTCCGTGGGCTAAGTCCGTTAGATGAGCGTCTTAACAAAACATCGCTGAAGTGGGGTCATTACAAATGCAGATGTACCGGGTTAATCTTGCTGGACAATATTGTTGTAAATGTAAATATTTTAGAGGTTCACAGGGAAGACTGGGTTAATTCCAACATGTAGCCTCGTTAAATAAAGTCTTTATTACTATTATCATCATTACAATCATTACAACAGAATTTATGTAAATGAAGATAGGATTAGTGTTAAATGAAATATAAGGCTAGTAAATAAATAATTGAGACAAAAGGAGACAATGCTGATCAGCATTGTATTATCTGCAGTAGGTAGATATCTTCTTTGCTTTTGATAAAAACAAAACAGGTAATATTTTTAAACAGAATTAAACAAGAGCCGTCACATACGGATTATACTCCCCGAATAAGTGTTTGTCACAAAATAAAAACTATCATACATTAAGCCCCCTTTTCCCATGACAGCTTTTTTGTACACACATTATTTATAGAATATGGTCTAGAACATACTATTTATTACATGAGCACAAAATTTCATTAAATTCTGCCCATTAGATGAAGAGAAATAAGAGAAAAACTAATTTTTACACTAAGGCCCCTTTTTCCATGACGCAGCCTTAAATTTACAAACGGAGAAAAAAATCCCTAGGTATTGACCCAGAAAACTCACATGTGAAGTTTCATTGAATTTGGTCTAAGGGTTGCTGAGATATGGCTGTGGACGGACGGACGGACGGTAGGACACACGGACACACGGACGGACGGACGGACGGACGGACAGCGTGGCGACTATATGCCCCCCCGAAATTTTTTCGGGGAGCATGATAAAGACAATTTTGTGATATGTCAAACATGAGTTACATTTTCATGTAATAACCTCTAACTGAAGTACAAACATTATTGATATAAGAAAATTGATTTTCAGAAATGCACACAAATTAAAAAAAAAAAAAAAAAAAAAAAAAGAAAAAAAAAAAAAAAAACAAACAGAAAATAAAATAAAGTTTATCAAATACATTGACAAAAGAAAACTTCGGTTTTTGTTGTTAGTATAAAAAAAGTATCTGATAGTCAGGCCAAAACGTCCTACTCTGCCCCTTTTCAGGGCCAAAACGTCCGGGCCAAAACGTCCGTCCACCGTGCCAGGCGTATCTTGTGACAGTTTGACACCTATTTTCATATCATTTTGTTTTTACTTTTTTTATTGAATATATAATTGCAATAGAATCATTTCTCAATTGTTTTTTCTCTCGATATTTTGAAAAAGCGATCCTTTATTGTCAGACCGTTAGAAATTTGCAGACTATCCTTGTCGATACTCTGGGCATTAAAAATCATTAAGAAATCACAAAAGATGAGGTGCGATAATGGCTCAAAAATCAGATTTTCTTCAAAGTCTGTGATATATGATATCTCTAATGTGTTTGTGTAATATTTGAAAAAAATGATCCGAGAAGCAAAATTTTACTTCAAAATGGAAATTGAATGTGCGTGCACTTTCAATGGAGCGAGCCCAAAACAGTGTATGAATCATTAATATAATTATATAATTATTTAGTTTATTGATTGTCTGTATTTTTTCTTCTGTCAATCTCAGATTTTTATATACGTACCGTACGAAATTATTTTCATTTTTGTCATGATATCACCTGAACACGATCCTTTCTTAATTCTGATGAAGCTGAATATGTGGAAAAAGTAAAAGTAAGTAAATATCTGTAAATCTACCCCACCCATTTTATCAGCTACTATCTCTAAAGATACATGTAAGCCCTTATCAGCCTTTTACACGTGTAAATTAAAGATATAATAGAACCCTTTCAACCCAAAGAATTTGAAAAAAAAAAAAAACAACACTATTTTGAGCCCTTGTCGCAACCCATCCTTTGATATGAACAGGAAAAATGTTAACACGAAACGACAATTCTACGGTTTCTTGATTCCATGAAACTGTTTTTTCTTTCCTAGTACTAACCTTCTGATTATAGAGCTTCATTTTAAACCTGTAGAAGAAGTAATAATTTCCATGATTATCCTCTTCCGTCAAAGTTATGTATTTGTTCTCCGCGTCATAGCCGAAAGCTTCTAGAGTTATCCCGTCAGGTCGTATAAGTAATGCAGTCGGAGTTTTTGGGGACATAGACTCGCCACTGTTCCAGTTCTTCGAGAACACTTTGGTTGGGTCTCGTTCGAAGTCATCACGAAATGAGTACGCCCATCCAGAAAAAGTGGTACCAAAATCTATAGCCGCCACTGCAAGGTGATCTCTGTATGCCATCTTCTAAATTGACCAATCAGCGCTGTCAAAATAAATAGAAACATAATAAGATGTCAATCAAATGACCCATTAAACCCAGAATACTTATTTTTTATCATTGTGGTAATTAATGAACGACAATTAAAGGGAAGCATATTACAAGGGGAGATCCAGACATTCGTGGACACAAGGCAAGAAATACAGTAACTGTTATAAAATTAATCAAGCGAATTTCTGGAATGGTATTACGTTAGTATTTGTCGAGACTTTCCCTTTTATATAAATTCACATTAAATGAGGTTAAACGCTTTGACTGATATGGCCTATATCGCAAGGCAAGAGCACCCAACCAAGGATTCATGTCGTTATTCGCACGAACTCTACCAATACACTCTTTCTGAGCCCCAGCTCCCTCCCACATACAAGTAGGTTTACGCTTATTCGACCACTGGTGAGAGACAAATGTCAGGGGATCAAACATACTCGCTACTTCTCAAACAAAAGCCTCGTTACTGTCGCTTAAAACAAGCTGCAGTTACAAGGTTTTCGTTGAAAAACGACGATTGGCTCGATCGAGAGACGATTGATTTACTCCAATGTCAAAAATGATATTCGCAAAGCCAGGATTCGAACCCATGGTATTCGCTTGTAATCGAAAGGAAAAGTTAAATTGTGATAAAAATAAAACAAAATACCTGTTTACCTGTGTATGACATCTCTTTGTGAAACAGGAAGTTTATTATACATCAACATCTTCTCCCCCCAAAAAACGAATCAAGTTTCATTTCATGAATAAATACATATATCGGGTGAAAAGCGGTAAATTGACTATATCCGTTTTGCGAAAGTGATGTCTAATTACGTACCCGTATATTAAGGTTCCGGAACTGTAATTGGTACACATACTTCTAGTTCTAGCATTTAGATCTCTATGTTGTATAGGGACTATTTTGATAAATAAAGCTATTTTACCATCTTACTTCTTAAAATTTGTAAATCCAAGGAGAGAAAACTGGCATTAAAGTTTGCATTGCAGTCAATGGGAAAATATCTTTTTGTCGATATTTTCAAAGTTAGGCAAACTTTCTTAATATTTATATGGTAGAAAGTTGCCAGTTATTATCACGCTCCATAGCCTAACATACAATAAAATAGTTCATTTACCCCACATATTTTGTGAAACTGATTTTTTCGCGATTCAAGGGCAGATAATCACAGATCTTTATCATGAGGGAAGATAATGCATCTTTTTAAAGTCAGAAACATTTATTGATTATTTACCATTCACATCATAAAATAACAATTTGAGTTTTGCCCTATAATTAATATTGATATTAAACACCAGTAGATCTAGGTATACTTGTAATGCAGCTAAATCATCATAAAATTACAGCCATTACACTTCCGTAACCTTAATGCCATTTGAGCCTATTAAACTTTTAACGCATTACCAAACGTCAAATTTTAGACTTACCCAGTCTTGGTACGATTTTCTTTCAAAAACATTTGAGCCAGGGTCTGGAAAAGGTCCCTTAAGGCTTTTTAGCCGAACATGATTCCAGATCTGCCTGTGTAAACGCGCAGTCTGATTAGGAACAATGTCATTCTCCAATAGATTCGTCATGGTCTGTACCAACCATTTAAGAGTAACATAGATGCTGGATAGACTGCGTCTAGGCACGGTCTGATCTTAAAATCTGGCTGTCTCAAATGCTTTAAGGGACGTTTTTCCAGATCCTGGCTCATTTGCATTTTGAAATAGAAAACATTGAGTGAAATGAATAAATTGCTTGTTACAAACAGTTTTTTTTTCATTTTCCACAAGGTTTACCCAAGATTTTTTCTGGGTGGGCGTCAAAAAGCCTAACTTTGTGGGGATGGGTATATAACAAAGATAATTTCTGCATGAACCAGTATTGGTTTTGTCTTTTGAAACTCCTTTAAAATTAGAGCAGATATTTAAAAGTGTCGTTTGAGAAAGGATTGGGCATACAAGTAAAAGCCAAGATTCGTATTTGACGATAACATTGGATATCGGGTTGGAAAACCCTGTAGAAAAAGAAGAAAAACTGATAAACACAACTTCTTTGCTTAACCCTTTCCCAATCAGAACTCGGTTTTGAAATCCCATATAGAAAATCCATTTGAAAATATTGAGGTAAAATGGTTATCAGCATTTTCTCCTTTTGTGCAACATTATTTACAAATCCTTTCTTTATCAACATCCATTCTGTCGTCTGCATCAGCTTTAATATCGGAACGGTCCAATTTTGACTATTTTGGAATGAGGTTAATCTACTTGATTGCAATTCCAACGAGTGATTTAGTTGAAAGAAAACACGGAGGGGAATCTCAGTTCTCAATCCACGTTAGCGTAAATAGGGAAAGATTTTATCCAGTCAATCAAGACGGGATTTCGGACAAACAATAGTATTTCGTAGGTAGTGTTATAAAATCTTGTAATGACGGCTTGATTCACGCCGTAGTTACGAGGTTTTACAACAACACCGACGATTTATCGAAACATAGCTGTAAACTAAGTATATTTTTAGCGCAAATTTTTTGCTATTGCGCACAATTGATATTGGAAGATGTTGGTCTTGAAGGCTACATAAGGGACAATGTTCCATGCATATGCTGAGGATGATCACCGGGAATAAATAAGATCAATTCAACGCCGGAGTAATTATTTTACTTTATAATTTACAATTATAATATGATCAACGACAATAAAATAAACAGAAATATACAAAATATATTTGTGATGCAACGTCGGTAAACAACTTTATCGTCATAGAAACAGCCTGTTTAATCCATTTAAATAACGACAAATCATCATGCTAATCCAATTTGAAGGATGTCACAAGCGAAAAAAAAATATGAATGCTTTGATTGGTTGATTGGTCACGTGATTGGTCAAAATAGACGTTCTTTTTAAGTTCTTGATGTTTTGAAGAAAAACGAATTTTAGCCGTATATGGACATACGGTATTACAAAGCATAGAAATTGGAGGAAAGTGGTAATTTGATATTTGTGCTGGAAAAGAAGGAAACATCGAGGTAGCGAGGATAACGAAAATTCAAATAACAGCAATGTAAAAAAGAGGCCCGTCAGAGGTGTCGGTCAGTGACATTTTGAACGAAGTTAACACTATACTGTACCAAGATACATGTAGTTTAGTCCGCTAATGAGATTCGTGCGTCGTTGGAATTATTTGGGCGACGTCGAAAACATTCGGCGATTGAACTTTCCACCGCCGAATGTTTACGATCGCGCCCTAACTTCGGATACATAACTACGCCGCTCGAAAAAAAAACGATGTTTTATGAATTTCAAAATGGCCACATTACGGTTATTCTACCTGAAAGATGCTGACACCCCAGATACATTGAACGATAACGTATTTATAGCGTCTAGTAATAGTAATAGTGATAGTAACATGGCGTTATGTCAGGTCCAGAATCCGAATACCAGTCAGCCCACTAATGGTGAATTGCTGGTCTTCTTACAGAAAATAGATGGACGATTAAATAACATTGAAAAACGTTTGGATGACATAGAAACATTAAAACAGACAGTTTCAAATCTAGATGAAGATGTGAAAAAAAAAAAAAAAAAAACTCGTTGGTCCGAGTAGAAGACAAATTTACTGCTGCAACTGAACGCCTAAAAAAATAGAGGAAAATGTGGAAAACGATCATTTCAGGCTAGACCCAGTACTCAGTACTTATTTCTCCTTTAACCAGACTTATAGGCTCATACGTTGAAGTGCAACTGGTTAACACTATGTGGTCATATTATTCTTTCAGTCATACATTTACATTACTGAAAGACTGAGTGGAATTGATATTTTGTTCTTTTGGCATGTCTACCACACATGATCTAAAAAAATGAAGACGCGTAAAGATGTTTTAACGTTGACCCCGGGTTTATGAATGATTTCATATTGGTTTAATTCTGGTATAATCTAAAACTTATTTTATGCTACCAGTCCCCTGCTGCAGGTTGACAAAGATAGTGTAACTTCATATTGACCATAAAAGGCTAGGGAAAACACTAGCACACAGCATTTTCTTCTTTTGTCTCAATATTTTGTGTGATTATTGTACATATATTCTATTTATATATGGACTTTTAGTGAAATAGGCCGTTTTGAAAAAAAACAACACCACCCTACTTATCGATAGCACAGAAGTTATGTTACGAGCGATGCCTTTGTAAAAATATTAACATTGTTGCTTTCAATGGGTTTCAAATTTGAACTATTTTATCATAGTATATTTGTTCTTATAGTTAAGCTTAGAGTTACATTAGATCATAATTTTAATATCAAACATTTCACGAATGGTTTTTTGGAATCCGTTCTCATATTTGTCATATCATAAAGAAACAAGTCTTTATTTCTATGTTCGGATATTAAATGCTAATACAAATGTAACTCTTCAACCCAGAAAGTCAATGTTTGCCTCAACAGTGTTTCCAGTCAAAAGCTCTGTATAAGTTGCCTTTATTTCAGTACCACCGAATTTTAAATTGAGTTCAAATCTCCTGTCATCTACAGGTACAAATGTGTTTGTTATAGGTGCTATTATTTCCCCAAGTTCGATACATCTCGGATCGTCTGTATATGTAGGTACATTATCCTCCTCATCTACAGCGTATATTGTAGTAGTAATCTCGGGTTGATCTTCGTACACTGGATAACCGATTCCACCAGATATCTCCACATCAGCAGGGAGCTCCTGACCCGCCATCACGATCGGTTTGAATAAAGATATTCGTCTAACACCGTCTTTCCCAACACAGGCCTTACTCTCATCGTGATTGTTGGCATCAAAACGTGGTGTATAATCTTCACCATAAGTGTACTTGGCGATCCTTGTCTGCACCACAGATTCATCATGTCCATAAATCACTGCTCCTTTAACAACCGCCATACTCGGTTCTTGTATTGTGATGATCTTTTTGTCTGGAATCTGTTTTCTCACAGCATCTACGATTAAATCTGATTCAGAGAACCCTCCAACCAAAAGTACAGTCTTTGTGTTTTGTACTTGCGGACGAGAGAAAATGCTTAACATCAAGTCACAGAAACGCTCGATAACTTTTGAGCGCCGGTGGAAAGATAGAATGTCAATATACAATACATGCGCTTATTGTTGGTAAACAGCGCATGGTTACTCGCTTGAAATACGGTGTTCCTGCATCTTTTTGCTCATACTTTAATACTGTAAACCTTTTTTTGGCAAATTGGCAGGTTTTTTGACAGCTTTAAGCAATTATATCGTCATAAATATGGTCTGTGTAATCCATTTTACCAACGACAAAACATCGTGCTGGTCCAATTTGAAAGCTGTCACAAGCGAAAAAATGAGTGCTTTGATTGGTTGATTGGTCACGTGATTGGTCAAATTGGACGTTCTTTTTAAGTTCTTGGTGTTTTGGAAAAATAGATTTTAGCCGTATTTGGACATATTACAAAGCATAGAAATTGGTTGAAAGTGCTAATTTAACTTGGTGGGGGAAAAGAAGGTAAATCCTAGGTAACGAGGATAGCCTTACGAAAATTCAAATAACAGAAAGGAAAATAGAGGTCCTTCAGATGTATCGGTATGATATTTGTTACATTTTGAACGAAGATAACACTATAATGTACCCAGATCGTTTAGTTAAAGATGCTCCCACCCCAGATACATTGAACGATAACGTATTTATAGCGTCTAGTAATAGTAATAGTGATAGTAACATGGCGTTAGGTCAGGTCCAGAATCCGAATACCAGTCAGCCCACTAATGGTGAATTGCTGGTCTTCTTACAGAAAATAGATGGACGATTAAATAACATTGAAAAACGTTTGGATGACATAGAAACATTAAAACAGACAGTTTCAAATCTAGATAAAGATGTGAAAAAAAAACCCCGTTGGTCCGAGTAGAAGACAAATTTACTGCTGCAACTGAACGCCTAAAAAAATAGAGGAAAATGTGGAAAACGATCATTTCAGGCTAGACCCAGTACTCAGTACTTATTTCTCCTTTAACCAGACTTATAGGCTCATACGTTGAAGTGCAACTGGTTAACACTATGTGGTCATATTACGGGCGAAAAGGCCGCTTGCGGCCTTCAGCTCGTCTATAGATTGAAATTTAAACGGAAATAAAAATGTCGGAAACCCTCTGTTTTTTTTCAATGTTAATTGAATGGAAAAATCAGAGGGTTTCCGTGAAATTTCTTGCGGGGGAAGGGTAATTTCGCATTTTTCGACCCGCGTACCCCTGGCTTTTAACGTCATTTTTACAGCAATAACCGGATAATCCCCTTCCTAAATGCTATCAAAACGACCTGACAAAAGCAGTGGATCAATTGATATCGATATAAACAAAGCTCTTGAATTGTGCGTGAATTAAAGAAATACAACAACAAAGCTAAATTTTTACCAAAGACCTAAGCGAAGTCGACTTATGCTAGCTCACGTGTTATGGTTCTTGGTTCAAACCATAATCAGCGGCCATCTTGTTTCGCCTGCACTAGTCGACAAATGCCGACAACAATTTCTGGCTAAATTCACCATGAAAATTGCACAGAAAATTTGAAGTGGTGTGACACCAACCAAAACAGGAAGCACTTGACATAAGATAACCGGAAATCATTAAAAGAATATTTGCGCTAGAGAAAACACCACAGAAGTTGTAAAGAGATTGTATGCACTTGTGCAATCGGCTTCTAGAACTATGTGAACGGGGTTAGTGTTTTAAAATCTAAATCTATGGATTTTCAATATCTCAAACTAATGTATTTGTTTCCCGTAGCAGAGGAGTTTCGTACCAAATAAATTTCGACCAATCAATATTGTTCAAGTCTAGATCTAGTTTAGACTTACAGTGTTGTCCGGTAAGTCTGCGCCATCGATATTTGCCATTGAATTCACGATTGTAAGTTCACAAATGACTAGCTGCGATAGCGTTGCCACAAACTTAATTTTGGGTATTCAAAATTCAAATTGGTTTCGGTTACATTATTGCAACTAAAAAATGACAAGCATAAAGCAAATTATGATCTGTTAAAACATGACAATCTATAAATTGCAAATTTCGACAAGACAACTGAACTAATCAAGATTGAAGTTACAGTAGACCTACGCCTCCTGTTTTGAAGTTTATTTTTATGTCCGGTAATTCTGCGCACTTCACTGTGTGTAGTTTATTTACACAGTGACGTCATTCGCTGAAGTGATGACATTCCGGCTTTTTTCGTGACGCACTTCCGGTGCTAAAAATGGAGCGGGAATCCAGTCGGCCGTCAATAGAGATAAGCTGTGTTATGAATGTAAAGATAAATCGCCCAATCACTCGGTTTTAAAAAGTAATTAAAGTGAAATTATTGCACAAGTTCTTATCTCAATATGTACAGGACCCTCTCTGGATCATTGTCACGATGTATGAAGTTGTATTAACGCGCTGCTAGACAACAAAACCTTGATTTGTTCAGGTAAAATAGAGTGAATGAAACTTTCATTTTGTGGTCGTTCCGGGTAGAAAACGAATTGGAAAATAAAAAAAAATCATTTTCCAGAATATTTGTTGTTGTTAGGCATTTCCCTTCGGGCATAACATAGCATTATTATACATGTGCGTGAACCTTTCCCCAACGGCACAATTTTAAGATTATTCAAAGATGTAACAGAAAATAATTTTCAGTCGATAGACGGGATAAGAATCACTATGGAAACTGAATAAATTGCTTGTCACCAGCAGTTTCTTCATTTTTACAATGTTTTCTCGAACATTCAAATCACTTGCAATAATACAGACAAAGATTGTGAAGAAACACCGAAAAAACGTGTTTCAACATAATTTATTCCTCAGAAATTGTTTTATACATTGACAACTGATGTACATACCTGTTTGCTCGTGTATAATTTCCAAATATGATTCAATATAACACAAAGACAAATTAATCTATCACATTTTAAAGTAAAGGTGTTTAATAAGCACTGAAATACATGATGTCAGTTTGTAGTTTGATGTCGTGTCTATGATCATGTGTTGATAGCTGAACGAGGCGTGAAACTCCAATCAATTCAGTTAGATTCACGTGTTGACACATTTCAAAAGGTCTGTGTGGTGTTAATGTCACGTGTGTTATATGGCTGTCAGATAATTAAAAGAATGCCGCAAATTGATTGAGATAACAGTCAAACAACTAAAACTTATCCAAACAACATACTTGAAAGTCACTTACTATAATCGGGTAAACGTTAGGAGAATTTAAAGACTCTTGACAGAGGAAGTTTTTCCTTTTTCTCGCAAAATTTTATGTATTCACCCGTATAAATAGTGTGTGTGTTTTTTTAAATTAAATTTGGATAAAATGACTTATTTCAGTGAAATAAAAAGATCTAATAAAACCTAACGTCTGCAACAAATTTTAATTTTCTTATAGAAATAATTATGATGATGATAAAAAGGGCTTGTTTTCAACCTCATTTGCAAAACGTTTAATTCAGCTAAAAATTAAAGAAGAAAAAACTAAATCTAAATCTGCATCTTATCATTGACTTGTTTACCAAGGAGAGGTCTAATATTTTTTTTATTTTAAATATTTATGAAAGCTGACATAATAAAACTATTTCTTTTTTCATTTTAGACAAGTATAGATCTTTTGGGATATTTCAGAATTTTTCTAAAGCACGTTTTATGATTTATCTCGAATTATTCTATCCAATTGATGAGTTGACTCATCGAAGACGGAAATCGATGCTTTTAAACAAAAAATCGTAACTGTAGCTTGTTTTAAGCTTCCGTTACGAGGTTTTTGTTGAAAGGTGACGGATTATTCTTCGGTAAAGATCATAAGAGCAAGGCGTTCATTAAATTCTTGAGGCATGTGTTTTCAAGAAGTCACTTGTGTCATAATTTTGTTAGATTGGATTTAGAAAAATGTGTCTCCTTCATCACAAACAATGGATATACAAAATGTGAAATACGAGTCGGTTGGATTTAAATTTTATATCAATTGTCTTGTAAATAATGTAAGTATTTTTTGTATTAAGATCGGCCCTGTATTCGCACTGTGACCTGCGCAGACAGACAAATAATAATTTAAAAGCATTTCTCTGTATACATTTATTTGATTTATCTCATACAACAACACAGTTGTAACATATGATTTATTACTTCTTCATGATAAAAAGGCAAAGCTTATCACTTGATTTATTACGGGAATTCAAATGCATGCACTTTCTTTGTCAGTACATTGCTAAATTACGAAGCCGTTTTACGCACAAAAGTACACAAATAAAGTATAATTTTATCGGAAATTCATTTTTAAAGTTCAGCAAACTCAATCTAACGACTAAATTGAGCTAAATTGGTAAGATTGTTTGTACTATTTTGACTATAAATATTCCTTCCTTATTAGTGGCTAATTAACCTGCGCTTTCGATGGACGGCCATTAAATTGAACAGGTGTGTGAATGACGTCATATAGTCATAGCCTGGCAGCTCCTATAAAATGTGACCCAGTTTAGTCTTGTTTACTTCAGGTGTGGAATTTCTGCATTTCATCGTAATGTTAGACTTTTTAAGATTAGGCCTATTTTCTGAGCGGAATTTTTTGTGCCATATAATTTTTATTACAAACTTAGTTTTCAAGCCCCCCAGAAGAGAAAAATGTGGAGGCTGCGGTCCGATTAAAATAGGTCAATTCGGAAAATATAGACACTGGTGTCTCTCGTTTAAATCAGGAATTTTGTAAAATGATTTAATGTTCTTTCAGTGATTTTTTTCCTAAAAAACCGGTCGTTATTGGGCCCCTTTCCCCTCTCTGAGGAATATACTTTTTTCACCCATTTAAGAAAAATTTTCCCCTCCAGGAACTACATTTTTTGTTGCAAAGAAAAATCCAATTCATATTTATATTCTAGGCATCTCTAACAGTTCTAATTGTTGTTTGAATGCCCCATTATGATATTCAAGCAAATTAAATGCATTTATAACACTGTATTTGAGAGTATAAGCATGTTTTGAATTTCCCCTGTCTGGGCATTCACACGCAAATTTTTCCCTACCTATGGGCCCTGACCCCCTTCCCCCAAAATGAAAAATAAACACTGTCTTTGAAAAAAGTTTTGTTTTTGCATTGATAATGGAGACGGTAGCTGTTTGATAGACAGAATTGAATGTGTGTACTGACTTACCGGACATGCAGACTTACCAGACTCGACTGTTAACTCTTTCCCAAATAAGACCTGGTTTTGATGTTCCGAAACTGAACATCTATGGTAAGGCCAAATAAAAAAATATAATGTATGTGTGGTTCAGGTTACATGTTGAAAAAAATTAGGGTAGGTTGGTCGGCTATCTTTTATTTTATCTTATTTGGGTTTTGTTTCCTTTTTTTCTTTCCATTGTTGTTGTTTTTTGTATTTTTCTCCTGTGAGGGCAATAAAAAAATTAGGGTCGGCCCCAATTTTCTAGGGACGGTCAGGTAACCTGAAACACACCTTTTTTTCATTTGGCCTAAGCATTTGTATCCAGCATCTGGGGCAGATCCAGGATATCTGTGAGGGGGGGGGGGGGTAGAATATACCAATAGAGGGGTTTGATTTCCTATTATTACACAATTTTGACTGAATTTCTGCATGAAAATGAAATAATCAGGCTACATCTAGGGCCTAAGGGGGATTTGTTTGAACCCTGCTCACCCACCAACATGGGCTGGGTTAGTGTAGTATTGGCTAAAAGTAAGAAATATTATAATGAGTTAAAACAAACATTTCTAGAAAGAAAAGAAATAATAGACAAGGGTGATTACTGGCCACTTTTCCACAGGAGTTCTTGTTGACTGTGACATTGCAATTGACATTAGAACTGATTGGCTGACCCCTAGCCTTCCAACCAGTCGGATGTCCTGTCACCATGGCCCTTCCAGAAAGTTTTTTTTCAGCACTGTAAATTGAATTTTGAGTTAACCCTTTCCCAAACGGCAAAATTTTAGGGTAATCCACTTCAAAAACTGTCACAAATGACAAAATAGAAGTTGTTCAAGAGATAGTTTGTAAATACATAGAAAATATTGAGACCAAATGAGAAACTGCTAGTCATCAGCAGTTTCTTCTTTTGTTTCAATGTTTTCCCAGGCCTTTTTCTATAAGGGACGTCAAAACCAGGCCTCGGTTTCTCGAAAAAACTTAAGTACGATCTCATGCTCAAATCTGAGCACCGTGCTCAAATCGCACGAAATCCACGTGAACTTCAATCAATAACCTCCAACGTTGAAGAGTATCCCTTTGAAGTTGAGCATATTCTCATGAGAATATACTTAAGTTTTTTCGAGAAACCGGGGCCTGGTCTTGTTTTGGAAAGGGTTAACTCATATTTTGGACTAAATTCAGTTGTTCAGCGGTACAAAAAAATGTCTCATTTACTATGCAGTACAAATTCTCCCCAGCCCAATAAGCTGTATCGGCCCCACTACAGCTTCATGATAATCATTGTTATGCCCCTACAGCTTCCAAAGTACCCCACAGCTTAACTTCTTCAAAATGGTCACCAAAGAGAGACATTTAGAGGTATTTCATGTCAAATACTGATAAATGGTGCATTCTTATATACTAAAATATACTTTAATTCTGTATAAAAAACACGAGAAAAGAAGAAATTCTCAAATTGAGCAATTTCTTCTTTTCCCATTACAGTTTTTTTCAGTTATTTGCATGAACACAATGTGTTTCAAGGTTTACCAATGCCACACTGCACTACAGCTTCAAAATATTCGGCGGAAAACCCTGCTATGTGCAATGATTTTATTCATGCATCTCGAACGAGTCTTGCTAATTATGTGTGCAAGTTCGATTGCGAGTTGTCGGTCGACTAAATTTTCTGTACCGAAGGGGTTAGTCTTCAACCTTGTCTATTATTCCATATCATTTAAAACTTTTGTGTAAACTTGAATTACAACACTAACCCAGCCCGTGTTGGCTACCTGTGCCTCACCCCCTCTGGATATGTCACTGAGGATCTTCTCCTTTGTCACAATATTTTCTATGCCACATTGTACACAAATCATACCTTTATCAACGTTCAATTTGTTGTTTACAGCAGCACCAAAGGTCCATTATCGAAATGTAATATTTTGTCGTTTGGGAAAGTGTTAACTGGTAAATCCAAATTTTGTATTGCACAAGTCAAATCCTTCTTTTTGCACAATACTTTCTCAAATTATATCATTCTAGGCAAAATGTAGAAATACATGAAACACACTAATTAGTAATTACATGAATGCTCTTCGAATATATATTAGGCAAATAAAAAAGTTTTAACACTTTATTTGGGAAACGTTTGAATGTGTTTCAGTTTTTACGGAAAATATCCATTAAACCATTTCCCAAACAAAATCTGGTGTTGACATGTCTAATGGAAATAGCATGGGAAAACATTGAGAAAAAAGAAGAAAGTGCAGATAATCAGCATTTCCTCTTTAGCCTCAATATTTTCTGTGCTATATTGTGCTATATTGTACACAAATCCAATCTTTATCAACATCCAATTTGTTGTCTGCAGAAGTTTTGGAATTGGTGCTTTCTCAAATTTTATCGTTTGGGAGAGAGTTAACTGAAATTACTAAGGATACACCAGGATTTATGAAAGGTACGTGTTTCAGGTTTTATGAAGATAGATAATTCACATTGAATGAATCTGTTCTTAAATTTTAAAAGAAATATTATTGGACCTTTCTAAACTACTGCAAATGACAAAAAATACATAAACATTAGATTGATTTAATTTATAAAACAGAAAATATTGAGACTGTCCAAAGGGATGAAATGCATTTTCACAATCAGAATTATAAATTTTATGTTTGAAAGGGATAAGTCTGTTTCCTTTTATCATGGTCTATGAAAGATGATCACGCAAACAACAAATTTGACATTGAAAATATTGGGAAATTATGTACAATGTATATTCCAGCCCAGAAATTAATGTGATAAAAGGAAGATATGCATTTTCGGCCGCATTTTTGTCAGATGCACCAAAAACATTCATGATGTATGAATTTTGCGCAGTACACCAAAATTTAAGCTGGTTGCCGATGACAATTTCTAATGAAAGAAATTTTCCATTATTTTGATCTTCTTGGACAGAAAACATTGTGAAAAATTAAGAAATTGTTTGTAGCAAGCAATTTCATCATTTTCCACAATGTTTTCAAAAGCCTTTATTTTCTTGGACGTCATATAACGCCAATGTGTGGCAACAGGTTAATGTAGTTGCACAAATTTATGTAATCTTTTTAAGTCTTGATCATAAACCTAAAAACCTTCATCAAGTTTGTGGCTATGATATGTCAGCTAGGATTAATGGGGTGTTCATTTTCTAAGATTTGCCATTGTTTGTTCTTACATGGATTTTGATAGGATGAAACAAATTGTCTCACTGACCCAGATAAGTTTCATTCTGAGAAATTTCTGAAAATATAGGGACATTCATAAAATCACCATTGATGACAAAAATAGAAGGGTAACTATTACACTGTTCTAATTTCATGAGTTTTTACATTCTATAACAAAACAAATGAGCCATGATCTGGACCAAGATCAGACTATTCCAAAGTGCAGGTTGATCAGGACCCATTATGCTCTATAATAGTTGCTACAGATCACAATGTGGAAAATGGTGTCGTTTCCAAAGCAAAGGGCTTTGAAGAAAAATTTTCAAAGAAAATTTTCTTCCATTTTTCCTGGTCAAAATGCAGTGCAAATTGAGAACACTACAGTTGTCGCCACAGCGTATGGCACATGTTTATGTTTTGTTTAGCGTTCAATTACATTTGAACAAAATATAAACATTGTGCCATAAGATGTGGCGACAACTGTAGCTATCCTGGAAAATGGGTGTTTCACTAACTTTTTTGCCCAAAAATGATCTACTTGGCATTTAAAAATAGCACAATTTGGCCAGACTCCTTTTCCCAAATGGCTAGGAAAACCCCTGCAGGCTGAACTGGATCCATGTTGTTCTCAAATGCAACAAAGATTCTTTTTCTAGAACTCAACTCAATTGAACAGAGTGCCAAGATGTTTATATTAATCTATAGCAAATAGCACAGTATATATTGAGGAAAGATGAGAAATTGCATTTGTATTTGTAAATTTATTAAAACACTATGACTTAATTAATATGATTTCTATATTCATTTCAGCAATAAAACAAGAGTCTACATGGGTTCAAGTTAGTTAATAGGAATTGTGAGGCCAAGTACCAGGCACATTTCAAGTGAGTTGATTTGTTGTTTACCATTTTAGTGTATTATTTCTAAAAGTATGTATAATTCTGTCATGATGATGACATTAAGATTTTAACAAATATTTAACCATTAACTTAAGTCAATGAGTTTCTCAAAAATGTGTATGTTGATAGCAGAAAATTGTATTTTCACGATTTTTTGGAGAAAAAAACCCCCACAGTTCTGCTGTCTTATTATCTCTTTAAATTGCAACATTTATGTATATACCATCTTGCCTTTATCAGGAATATTCTGCTGTCCGCCATAAGCCATTGTTAAAAACTCCTATATCTAAATAATTTTAGTGAGTGAGTTTTTTATGTATAGATTCAAATAATTTCAGATAAAATAGCACCAGGTTTGTTCAATCACTGTAACTGCACTATCAAATTGTTGCTGGTTAAACGAAATATCATGTTAGATTAAAGATTATGTAAAATGCACAGATTTGTTGCTAACCGCAACACATGCTGATCACCAGTGATCAGGGAACATTTTGGTTGTTTTCACAGGAAATGTAGAATAAGGTCTTTCAGTACATATTGGCAGTCTGATCTGCTTCTGTTTTACGTCCTACCCGAATAGTTTTAGGTGTAGTCCATCAGGGTTATATCATGATACGTAAGCATGATATTTCTAGTTGGACCACCCTAACATTTTGTTGCTTGGAAATGGGTTATGTATAATACTAGCTAAAGAAACAAACAACTTGTTTATGGGGTTAGCGTAAAAAACTTAACACAGTTATTTTTCAGCACATAGTATCAGTGATAGAAGATTTAATATAGAAAATCTTTTTTTATGAAAATTTATTAGATTATATGAAATAATTTTTTCTGATTGTTTGTCATTGTTTCATTGTCTTATGTTCCATTTTGGAAAAATGTCCATCTGTTGGTAATGGCAAAAACTGGTCCTCCTATTACTAATCATCGTGTTAGGCTTTTTCCAAACAAGATTGCTATCACTCCTTCAGTGAAGGAGAAGGAATACATACATGAAAAACCAAGAGGAAAATGCTGAAAATCTACAATCTATAGATATGAACATACATGTTCCCAGGTCAGCTTGGAATCAAAATACAACCTGCGTCTTGTACCCTGAACACAAACCTTACGTTTGCCAACCACTGCGGAGAATCACGTAAATACTAAGGGTAATCACGCGAAACAGCAAGATCTACAGTTGCAGAAAATCATCAATAAATCTGTTAGTGCTTGACCGATTTGAATTTGGTTTGAAGCAGAGAATGTATACATGATATCAAGGTTTTGTTGTGTATGGAGTATCTTTTAAACAGTAACCGTACAAAAAATGAAGAAGAGCAAACAAAATTGAGTTTGCTCGTCAATACTTTTTTTTTATCAGAAGATGTTTATAAGATCCGCAATATCTAGAAGATCAAGTCTTCTTTGCTCCAAACGGTTTTCAAATTGATCACGATTTAATAGAATTATTGAAGTTTTTCTGTAATCATTGTTGTTGTGTCGTATAATTCTCTCGCTAAAAGAGAATAGGATGATGTGTACATGCATTCAGACAATCTACAAACAGCGAGTTTGAGGTGGCATGTACTTCATAGAAAATTCCTCTTTTAGCACATGGTGACGCTTTTAATGACTCGCAAGATAAATAGGCTTGGAAATACATGGTGGAAATGAATTAAATGCTTGAAACAAGAATTTTCTTCATTTCCCCAAATATAATTAATTCTTCCATTAAAGTTGTCGTCTTCAACATTTTTAGATTAGAAATAGTCTAATTTTGCTCATGGAGAAATTGTAAAGAGTTTCAGCTCCACTGGCCGTCAGGCCAAAGAGCTAAATTGTCGTGATGGCGTGTCTGTCGTGCGTCGCCGTCCGTTTGTGCGTGCGTAAACCTTTTCTTTAAAAATCTGTTCAAAACTACTTGGTGGATTTCAACTGAACTTCAACGGTATTATCCTGAAATAATTCTGAATGATGAAGAGAGTCAGCGGTTATCTGCCCCCGAATGTAAAAAATGCCGTTTCGACTTTGTTTCCACTCTAGCGACTATTGACAAATCAAGAAAAATTTGGACAGAATATTGTGAGTTATGTGTCCTATTTACATCCACAAATAATGACCAATCTAGGGACAAAACTTCAATGAAGTATTGTTGACGTAAAAATCTTGATTAAGATTGATCCTAAGCATGATAGGATTATAGCATCCAGAGTCATGTGCCCTTGAACTTGATCAAATTGCCAATTGTGTCTTTGTTTGTTTTTCTAACGGCTCCACAAATCTTCTAGGACATTATGTTTACTATTGACGTCTGAGTTATCTAGCATGGGTCCCATTAAATCGATTCCTTTAAGTAATTGTTGTGAAATCACGCATTATCCTCGTTTGCGCAGCCTGAACGTCTGAAATTGCATTCAACAAGACAAATAATTCAGGCCTGTTGAGCGCTTCCAGACCGTCAAAGCTGTCTAGTTTCTAAAACGCAGTGATAAAAATGGAATAATTGACAAATCGATTATTTTTAATTAATTATCGATAAACGAATCAAATAATTCAAACATTGCACTTATTCGTATTTCAATGCAAATGTTTACTTTATGTGGTCTGCTTTTCGCCCATATTTAGGCTTTGCCTATTTTCATATTATTCTTTCAGTCATACATCTACATTACTGAAAGACTGAGTGGAATTGATATTTTGTTCTTTTGGCATGTCTACCACACATGATCTAAAAAAATGAAGACTCGTAAAGATGTTTTAAAGTTGACACCGGGTTTATGAATGATTTCATATTGGTTTAATTCTGGTATAATCTAAAACTTATTTTATGCTACCAGTCCCCTGCTGCAGGTTGACAAAGATGGTGTAACTTCATATTGACCATAAAAGGCTAGGGAAAACATTGAGACAAAAGAAGAAAATGCTAGCACACAGCATTTTCTTCTTTTGTCTCAATATTTTGTGTGATTATTGTACATATATTCTATTTATATATGGACTTTTAGTGAAATAGGCCGTTTTGAAAAAAAAAAAAAAAAAAAACAACACCACCCTACTTATCGATAGCACAGAAGTTATGTTACGAGCGATGCCTTTGTACAAATATTAACATTGTTGCCTTCAATGGGTTTCAAATTTGAACTATTTTATCATAGTATATTTGTTCTTATAGTTAAGCTTAGAGTTGCATTAGATCATAATTTTAATATCAAACATTTCACGAATGGTTTTTTGGAATCCGTTCTCATATTTGTCATATTATAAAGAAACAAGTCTTTATTTCTATGTTCGGATATTAAATGCTAATACAAATGTAACTCTTCAACCCAGAAAGTCAATGTTTGCCTCAACAGTGTTTCCAGTCAAAAGCTCTGTATAAGTTGCCTTTATTTCAGTACCACCGAATTTTAACTTGAGTTCAAATCTCCTGTCATCTACAGGTACAAATGTGTTTGTTATAGGTGCTATTATTTCCCCAAGTTCGATACATCTCGGATCGTCTGTATATGTAGGTACATTATCCTCCTCATCTACAGCGTATATTGTAGTAGTAATCTCGGGTTGATCTTCGTACACTGGATAACCGATTCCACCAGATATCTCTACATCAGCAGGGAGCTCCTGACCCGCCATTACGATCGGTTTGAATAAAGATATTCGTCTAACACCGTCTTTCCCAACATATGCCTTACTCTCATCGTGATTGTTGGCATCAAAACGTGGTGTATAATCTTCACCATAAGTGTACCTGGCGATCCTTGTCTGCACCACAGATTCATCATGTCCATAAATCACTGCTCCTTTAACAACCGCCATACTCGGTTCTTGTATTGTGATGATCTTTTTGTCTGGAATCTGTTTTCTCACAGCATCTACGATTAAATCTGATTCAGAGAACCCTCCAACCAAAAGTACAGTCTTTGTGTTTTGTACTTGCGGACGAGAGAAAATGCTTAACATCAAGTCACAGAAACGCTCGATAACTTTCCCATATATATTTTTACTTAGATACTCTTCGCTCACTTTGATTTTATTTCCTTTCAATACCTTTATATTGTCTAGTAAACCTGTTGTGGAAACCGCTTCTTGGAGGCTCATGTGTGTTTTGGACTGTAGAAGATTTATAAGTTCTGCAGGAAGAGGAAAAACGACAGGCCCGTCCTTTATATCTCTCTTTTTAATCTCGAAATTACGAAAGATATATAAAACGTCATCTCCGTTGTTTTTCTTGAATTCACACCAGACCGCCTGACCAAATAACTTTATCAGAAAATCTTCAAACGCCTGGTCAACATCAGCACCACCGACGGCCCCTCCATCTGCTCTATAGACCTCCTCTAGTTTCTGGTTGTCTAGAATACGATGGCAGCATACGTCTGTAGTACCACCTATAACAAAATATTGATACTGTAATTTTCGTTTATGGATATCCTCACCGCGATATATCAACCATTCAAGACTAAACTTAAGTTGTGCAAAAATTCATTTGTTCGTTTTTAAGGTAAGACCTGTGTAATGGAATATGTGACTAGTTATGGAACGAAATATGTCACAAAAATTGTTTAGAATATTCCCCAGAAATCTGAGCACGCTCAATTATTTCCGTTGTTACTAAAATATGCGATATTGTATCTGACAGAAAAAATGCTCGGACTTACGGACGTCACGGAATAAGTCGAAATATAACAGTTATACAGGAAATGTATTACACTTTGGCGCGCATATAGGGTCTAAAGTGAATATAGCGCTAGACCTATAATTAAAATAGGGGTAGACCGCTAACATAGCGGTCTACCCTTATATTTTTAGCGGTCTACCGATAAAAATATCGGTCTACCCATAAAATAAGGGTAGACCTCTATGTCAATTAACGGTCTAGCGATAAATTACCGGTAGACCGATAATCTTTTGTACCCTTCTGCTCGAAATCTCATTAGCCAATCAAATGGCTCGTTATAAGACATTTAAAGTAGCCCCCTCAATCCAAAAGCTATATCAACTACTGTATAGTACAAGCTCTGTGATTGGCTATCGAAAAAAAAATAGGGGTCTACCGATAAAAATAGCGGTCTACCGGTATTTTTATCGCTAGACCCTTAATTGAAATAGCGGTCTACCCTTATTTCATGGGTAGACCGATATTTCTATCGATAGACCGCTAAAAATATAAGGGTAGACCGCTATTTTTAGCGGTCTGTCCCTATTTTAATTATAGGTCTAGCGCTATATTGACTTTAGACCATTTTGCCGGGCCATATTACACAGGTCTTACCTTAACGATATGTTGAAATAAACAATATCGTTTAAAAAATAGATATAAATTAAAAAAAAAATTAATAATAATAGTAATAAAACAGTACGCATTATGTCCTAAAGCCGTCTCGTTCAGAACACACGCGCAGACCATACGAGGGGTGTTCCTAAATTAATGTTACTTGGGTAATTTCTATTTAATAGAAGTAATGCTGATCATTTTACTTTGCTCTGTCCCTCGAGGTACTCCCTCTCTGCCTTTATGCATCGTTTCAACTAGTACGTTGCATTGTGTCCATTTTCCTTTAAGTTCTGTTTGATGTAATGGAAAGAGCTGTCCATCATACATTTTCATAATCTCAATACATTGCTTTAATCATCTAACTTTCATGGACAGCTGTAAAAATATAAATACTAGCAAAAACTGGCGTAAAAGTCATTATATACTAGTCAAAAGTTCTTACCCGCAATATTACAATTAATCATAACTTTTTGAATAGTTATCATATCTTAATGAGATTTTGTATGTGAAATCACTTAAATATTTCACGCTGATTTTTAGGATTATTTCTGAAGAATAAACCATTTAAATTTTGTATGTAAGCAAAGCTCGAAAAGCTCTAATTCCAGGTAGCTCAAGATATTACATTAGTAATAATTTAGGTCCCACAGAATGTCAGGCAAAAGTTAGACACCGAAGAAAAACTAAATCTCATCACATTCCAAAATGCAAATGACCAAACCACAGAGGAAAAAGTGGTGGATGGGGTAAATGATTTTGTTTTACCTAGTTTATAGAACTTTCGACCGGTACATTTATTCTCGATAAGCTTAGCTTAATAAATCAGAACATTAAACCGGTCAAAGATAAAACAAACACAAACAATTTAGCCAAGTTTGTTTTGATTCGAAAAGACAATTTTGTAAAATGCAAGGTCACATAACTCTAAATGCGGGTTTCCGATCAAGCTAAAATCGCACTTATGTAAGATTTTACAGTCACCAACATTTCATATTAGCTTCGTCTAAATGGGCAAGTTTCCATTCTTTGATATTTCGATGTCGCTATTTACATCAGAGCGCTGCCCCATTCAAAAACAAAAGAAAATTCCGACACAAGTTATGTCGCTGTCTCGAAATTTTCTTTTGTCTTCTAATGGAATAGCGCTCTGTTGTAAATAGCGACATCCAAATATGAACGAGCGAATTTTCAT
This sequence comes from Fragum sueziense, assembly GCA_963680895.1. Lineage (NCBI taxonomy): Eukaryota > Metazoa > Mollusca > Bivalvia > Cardiida > Cardiidae > Fragum > Fragum sueziense. The sequence goes on from OY804596.1 coordinate 49,669,822, forward strand.
CAGAGAAGACTCGGATTACCGAAAGTTTTGTGTGGGTACAGACTAACACATAAATGAAAGGAGTCTATTGCTCAATATTTGTGGCTGTAATAGTGGAAATGAAGTCAAAACAGCAATGTTGTCTAATTCAAGGGCACAAGACTCTAGATGTGATTTTCCAATTACGCAAAAACTGTCACATATTACAGACTTTACAGTCAGATACATTTTGTCCAAGTTATATTTTAATTGGCCACGATTTGTGGCTATAATTGTACACAAATAAAGCCGAATAGGAAATGTTGTCTTAATCAAGAGCACGTAACTCTGAGTGTTTGAATCCAATCAAAGTAGAAATCGTCCTTATGCAAGATTCCTTACTCACCAACATTTCCCCTAAGTTATGTCTTAAATGGTCAATATTTCGCTATGTCAGAGCGAAACTATTGTATCTGCATTTTTCCAAGTTTTACGGGAGAGGGTAAAAACTGTTTAATTCTGTTAATAAAAGATATAACAGAGACAAAATCCAAGGCCTATCTATAGACGAACGTTTCCCTATATATTCTATGTAATCAGGGCCGGTGCAGTGACTTTTTTGGTGCAGTTAAATTTCGAAATAAATCATGACGTCTAAAAATAGCGCAGTAGCAGACGAAGTTTTACGCGCGAATAGTTCAAGGGCTGAGGTAGGTAAACGGTGTGAGAATGAATGAATGAATGGAGTTTTAAGGCCCGTCGACTACTAAGGTCATATTGGGCACACTCACTGTAATTATACCTCACTTCAAGATGTATAGGAATATGTATTAGTTACATAAACATCTAGAGGAGAAATGATAAAAATACGATATTCTATAACAGATAAAATTCTATGCAAATTTATAATACATCATGAATAATCCGACGTGAGCACGAAAGGACATGGACTCCTCCCAGATCAGAGAATATCCATGTCCGAGTCCACCCGACCGGAAAATCCACAGATCATCGAAATAAATTAAACAAACTGAAATTAGTTTGAGTTTATTGGGGTTTTACGCCGTTTTCAACTACCAGGGTCATATCGCGGCGGCTGGAGCACCTACCCATGGATTCCTGTTGTTTCTCAAACCAGTACTACCACAACACCCTTACCGAGCCTCCAGCTGCTCGCCCACTTAGGTTAACGATTTCAAACCCATTGGTGGGTGACAATTTTGTCAGAAAGGGTATTAGCCGCGGCCGGGTATCGAACCCGGGACCTCTCGAATGAGGGTCAGATGCGCTACCAACTGCGCTAAGGCCGCGGCCCAAACTGAAATTAACAAGATAAAAATATCATATAGAGGATAAAACAACAATAGGTCATGAATAATCCGACGTGAGCACGAAAGGACATGGGCTCCTCCCAGATCAGAGAACACCCATGTCCGAGTCCACCCGACCGGAAAATCATATAAAAAACTACAATGCACATCGCCGAATAATCCGACGTGAGCACGAATGGACATGGGCTCCTCCCAGATCAGAGGTCACACATGTCCGAGTCCACCCGACCGGAAAATTCATAGTGCATAAAACCTATTAAAATAACTGAAGTATAAATGATTAAAACTATCATACGACATATTGTATGACAATGTACCATGAATAATCCGACGTGAGCACGAATAGACATGGGCTCCTCCCAGATCAGAGAACACCCATGTCCGAGTCCACTCGACCGGAAAATCCATAGAACATAAAAAATATCACAGATTAAATATCACAGCTAAATCTTTTTAAAGAGATTACACTCTTTCAGAAAGTTAAAAATTGATTCAGGCCTTACAGTTTCAAACAATGTTTTCAAACTGTCGACATTAAAGTGCCTGCTTCTAATGATGGCTAGATCTACACAATCTATGAGTAGATGCTGAACAGTTAGTGCCTCGTTACAAGGAATACATTGAGGCTTTTCCTCGTTTTTAAATAAGTACGAATGGGTCAAATGCGTGTGACCAATTCGTAGTCGGGCCAAAACTAACTCCTCGCGGCGCTCAGATCGAAAACCTGGCAGCCAGTCACCTAGTGCAGGCTTTATTGAAAACAATTTATTTTGATGATTCGCCTCGTCGCTCCAACAATTTTGCCATACATTGTGAATAAAACTATTTATCAGAGGTTTAAAATCAGTAAAAGGGACTTTAAAAGGTAAAATATCTAGTGACAACGCCTCCTTGGCAGCTTTGTCTGCCTCTTCGTTGCCACGTAGACCGCAATGGCTTGGAAGCCAGCAAAAGACAATATCAGTATCTTCATCAATAGCATATAAACGAGAAAGCTTCTCAAGAAGTTTTACAATAATCGGGTTGTCCGTTTTTTCGTGCTCGAGCGCTTGCATACAGGACAGGGAGTCCGTAAAAATAATGTAGCGCCAGTAGCCATTTTCAATGATGTGCTCGAGCGCAAGGTCAATAGCCTTGAGCTCGGCAGAGAAAATGGACGAGTTATCGGGCAGACGATACTGATATTTGAAGCCATCTAAAATGGCAGCAGAAGCAACTTTTGCGTCGCTTTTAGAACCATCGGTATAAATTTGTAAATGAAGCATGTGCTTTTCTTGTACTTCAAGGAATTTATTTTTAAATACTAAAGGATCAGTTCCCGACTTTTTCGTTGAAGCAAGATCATATATAAAGGTGGGACTTTTGGACATCCACAAAGGTACACGTGGAACTTTATGTTCGGCCACGTCATCTAGATCGAAATCTAGAGAATTCACATCTGCCTTACAACGTAAACTGAAAGGAGGTATAACTGATTCTTTCTTATTGAATTCCTCTTCATAAAGAGGTTCGAAAACAACGTCATGTGTAGGATTATCTGGATTAGATTTAAGTTTTAAATAATAATCCATTGATAATTTCTTTCTACGTAAATTCAAAGATGGCTCATTTGCTTCCGCATAGAGACTGTTAATTGGCGATGTTTTAAATGCGCCCAGCGCAATTCTTAAACCTTGATTATGAATAGAATCAAGCTTGCGCAAGTATGATTGACGGGCGGATCCGTAAACAACACAACCATAGTCTAATTTAGATCTCACTAGAGATCTATAAAGGCGTAATAAAACTTTTTTGTCTGCTCCCCAGTCCATACTGGAGACGACACGTAAAAGATTAAGAGCTTTCTTGCATTTATTGCTCAAATATTCAATGTGCGGAATGAACGATAATTTAGAGTCAAATAAAAGACCCAGGAACTTGAATTCTGGGACAACTTCGATTCGAATACCGTCCAAAGTGAGTTCTGGATCGGGATGGAGTTTTCTGGATTTACAGAAATGCATACATTTTGTCTTGGTTTTAGAAAATTTAAAACCATTTTCATTAGACCATTTACTCAGGTTGTTTAAAACCTGTTGCAACTGTCTTTCAATGGTATGCATGTGTTTTGATCGGTAGCAAATACAGAAGTCATCAACGTAAAGGAAATATTCAATACCAGGGCAAGTTGCCTTTATAATATTATTGATTTTAATACTAAAGAGTGTAACAGAAAGAATAGAGCCCTGGGGAACACCCATCTCCTGTTCATGAGGATCAGAGAGCGTATCTCCAACCCTAACTCTAAATTGCCGTTCATCCAAAAATGCAGAAATGAAATAAGCAAGGCGACCTCGAATACCGAAATCATGGAGGTCATTCATGATTCCATACTTCCATGTGGTATCATATGCACTCTCCAAATCAAAAAAGACTGAAACAACGTGTTCTTTTTTGATAAAAGCTTCTCGAATAAATGTCTCGAAACGAACTAAATGGTCGAGAGTGCTTCTTTGCTTACGAAAGCCACTTTGGGCTGGTGTAATAAGTTTGTTTTTCTCAAGAAACCATACAAGACGGTCATTGACCATTCTTTCCATGGTTTTACAAACACAACTTGTTAAGGCTATAGGCCGGTAATTCGAAGGATTATCTGAATCTTTACCAGGTTTGGGTACTGGAATGACAATAGCTTCCCGCCACGAGGCTGGAAGTATTCCCGTTTTCCAAACACTGTTAAAGATATCGAGTAAACATTGGAGGGATTCGTGCGGTAAATGCTTCAAGAACTGGTAGTGGATATCATCGCATCCAACTGCAGTATCGTGGCATTTCTTAAGGGCTGTTTTAAGCTCCTTAAGAGTAAATTCTTTATTATAATGCTCTGTATTTTTGGATTTAAAATTCAAATTAACTTTTTCTTTTTGCTCTTGATGTTTTTGAAATTCTGCCGAATAATTAGAAGAGGATGATTTCTTTGCAAAGGTATCTGCTAAGACATTTGCTATGTCTGGTTTAGATGAAACAACGCCATTATCAGTATTCAAATGCCCAACACTTAGTGAAGAGTTTTTGCCACTAATTTTACGCACCATATCCCAAGTCTTTTTGACAGATGATCTAGAATTTAATCTAGATACATACTGCCTCCAAGACATACGTTTACTGCGTTTAATAGTGCGCCGTGCTCTCGCACGTGCAACTTTAAACTTTATAAGATTTTCCTTGGTCGGCCTTAGATCAAACTCTCTAAGAACCGACTTTTGCTTTGCTATAGCCTTTTTGCAATCATCATTGAACCATGGCTTATTTGGATGTTTAGGGTTTTTAGACGTTCTTGGAATTGCTTTTTCTGCAGATGAATATAACAGAGAGGTAAATAATTCTGCTGGATTCTCACAATCTTCAAAAGCTTGAGGTGTAATGGACTGTTCACAAACAGTTTTGAACAAGTCCCAGTTTGCTTTATGGAGTTTCCACCGTTGTGGTCACTCCTGTACAGATGGCCCAATTTCCGATATAAGAATCGGAAAATGGTCACTGCCATGCAGGTCGTCATCAACTTTCCAGTTAAAATCTGGAAAAATTTGAGGACTGCAAACTGTCAAGTCTAATGATGAATATGAACCAGTAGCAGGATGTAGATAAGTAGATGACTTATCATTTAAAAGAGAAAGGTCGTGCCTTGAAATAAAGTCTTCAACAATATGGCCCTTGTTGTCTGTGTTTGAACATCCCCACAGCGTATGATGGGAGTTAAAATCTCCCATTAAAATGAAAGGTTTGGGTAACTGCTCAATAAGACGATCTAGTTTCCTGCTGTCAACAGGAGCACTAGGAGGAAGATAAATAGAACAAAGGGTTACTGTTTTGTTGAGAGAAACACTTACGGCAACTGCCTGTAAAGTTGTGTCAAGCTGTACAGGGCGATGTGGAACATTGTTGTTCACAATGATGCCAACACCTCCTGATGCTCTTTCACTTCCCGTAAAGTTTTTAAAGTAACAAGAATGATATTTAAAGGTAAACTTGTCAGTATCTTTAAGGAAGGTTTCTTGTAAACAAACTGCTACTGGTTTTTCTTTAGAGACTAAAAGACTAAGTTCTTCAAAATTGGATTTAATACTTCTACAATTCCATTGAATAATAGTATTCGCCATGAGAGATATAAGGATTAAAATTATACCACAGAGTATCGGAAGTTTGATATTACTCATCTTTTATTGAGTTTTATAATGCTGCTACCTTGCTTATTCTTTTTGGAATCTGCGAGGTCATCGGTTATCATGTCTTCTTCAAGACAATGATACCGATTGTATTGTTTAATGGGATCCTGTGATCCCTTTGGTTGGCGGTCAGAGACCACCGGTTTAGAAGGCTTAGGCCTTCGATTTTCACTGCTAGACTTGGCGTCATCATGACTGATGGAAACGGTGCTGGTTGCCTTTGAGCTTTCTGAAACTTTAGAGCTATCTGGTACCTTTTGTAAAGGAAGTTCAGGTTCGGGAGACTTATTTGTAGTGTTTGTATTCGAAGAGGAAGTAGATGCTGCAGGAGTAGGAGATGGAAACAATTTTGCAATTTCTTCTTTCTTTTCAGGAAAAAGTATCATCAATTTCCTAAAAAGACCTTTGCAGTTTTCGCATCCAGTGTCGCTTTTGTTCGAAGTTTGATTTGGTTTAGTTGCTTGGGCATAGGAGGCTATGTTTGAACGACTTTCAACAATTTTCTTTGCTTCAAAAAAGGATAGGCCTTCCCTACATTTAACTGTAACGATATCCTTTTCCCGCTTCCAATGGGAACATGCACGAGAAGTCGACATGTGAGGACCATCGCAATTGATGCATCGCGCAGAGTTCTCACACTCGTCAACGTCATGAGTCTCAGCCAGATCGCCACAACGACGACAACGCTGAGCCTCCTGACACCTCTTCTCGTGATGCCCGAACTTAAAACACTTGTAACATTGGAGCGGGTTCGGAATATAGAGGTCTACATTAACCCGTAAGTATCCAATTTTCAAGCATTTCGGCAAAATAGCGGTGTTGAAAGTCAAAACAATCGTATTTGTTGCTTTTCTTAGTCCATTATTGTGAACGAAAATCCGTCTAGCAGCTGTCACATTTTGAGACCCAAGTTCCGAAACAATTTCTTCCTCAGACACCCCCTGAAGATCAGGGCAGCGAATTAGGCCTTTAGAAGTGTTGAGGGTTGCATGTTCGGAACATTTGGCAGGGATGTCGTGAAACTTTTTGAGCTTTAATAAGTTGTCAGAATGTGACTTTTTATCAACCTCTACCAAAATGGCACCAGACTTCAACTTTTTGACTGTCTTCGGCTCACCAGCATAAGAAACAAGACATTTATTAATCACAAAAGGCGATAGAGTGGTCAAAGATCTTTCAGTTTCCGATTCAATCAACAAGTACCTTGGGAAATTCGTATTGCTTGGTCGATTATCCGTATCCGATTCGATATCTAAACGCGTCCTTTTAAAAGTTTTGGTATCCATGGTTAAAAATTGGTATTCATCATCTGGGCCCCCCAACCCGCCACGGAGTCCAACAAGGGGACACGGAATTGGAGCGGATATCCAGCTCCCCATGCCAGGGATGCCCAGATGGTATACTCAAGCCGACCAAACAACAAGCGCGGCAAAGACATACATGAGTAATGTTTAAAATAAAGATCAACCATGCATTTCAACGCCGATCAAGGCATCTAATCAACCCAATTAACCCATGAGCCTATATAGACATGGACAGATCAAATCAAGTATAAAAGTGTATACAGCGATAATTGCTATTACGATTACAGTATAAAATGTAGTGTTATACATGTATGAAATGACATAAATGTTCAAAAAAGTCCAAGTCTAAAGCGACCAGCCGATTGCCTAGACCGGGTCCATCTACGCTCCCGTTTACACCGAAGCCGAGGCCAAAGCCAGCGTGTTGGGAAGCTGGAGAGCCCTGGGCTTCCCTCAACTGACCAGGATCCCCTTTTCCGGCTTACGAGTATCCACTCACGGCCAACAAGCGGGTCCGTTACAGACACACTGTCCTTTGCTTGGGGTCTTACCATTTGCTACAGGACATGGCAGCCGGGATATTTCTAATCCCCCTCCACAGCTGGGGGCTAAACGGTGTGAGAAAAGGACGAAACTAATCTCTCAAAGACTCTGCGGAACGATGGGGATAACCCATACTGTTCTATCTTTCGTGCGCTTTTTGAACATGCACCTTTTTTGTCAGATTACAATAATTTATTTGAAGGTGGGAATTTTCTGAGTGTAAACAGGTATGACGCATTGTTGTGCAATTAATGACCTGTGTTTTAGACACTGTAAATCGGCGGAGCGCGAAGTAGATGACACACAATGTATACAGTGTATAAGGAGGTGGAGGTGGTGCCGTGGTAACGCACTGGACTTGAAACACAGGGGTCGCTGGTTCGACCCCCCGCTTCTCCAGTCTTTTGGGTGAGACTTTAAACTGAGGTCCAGTCTCCATATGACCTTAGCTGTTGAGTGGGACGTAAAACTCCATACAATCAATACATACAATGTATAAGCAACAGTATAAGATACATATATCCAAACGATTTCTTTCCCTTTGAAGTCGACATTTTTTTGGTATGACAAAAGGACGAAATACGTCTATTTGGGATATTTAAAACAAATAACTCTAGTCTTTATTCGAATGATCAGATTACATTTATTTTCAATAGTGATAGGAATATAAGAAGGATATGAGACAAACCATATGTTAGTTAAGCAATATACAATGTTATTACAAAGATAAAAACTATTTTACATGTTTGCTAAACACTTTTTCGACTTATTATCTAGAATATATACAACTTAGTTAAATCGATGTATACAGTATTATAATTTCAAGTTCATCGTTAAGGTTTTTACAATGATAATATTGACATATTGTACCAGGCAACTGTTCAAGTCACTAATAACCATAAGGATAGGACACGTATTGATCTATGAGAACCCTTTTATCAAATACGAGGCGATAGTCTTTGCGTTGCGGAGCGGATACAATTTTTGATAAGTCTCTGTCTCTAGTGATCTTGTGTGCATCACATACAAACACCGAGGCATTTTGTCGCTTTGTCACAAATTCTTTTAACACTCCAAAATTGACATTGAGCAAGTTCTTGCAATTAAGCGTTATGCCTCTTATCTTACAAATGGTATGATTTCCTAGTTTATCAGGGAATTCCGTTCTATAGGCATAATGTTTTGGGACCCCCTGTTACGAACGTTTGTATTCGGTTATTAGGAATTTCGTCTGTCAGGTCACCCAAGTAGTCGCCTAGATGAGGTTTTGATTCTCCCTTTTTTGTCGAAAATATCACTCAGTCTGTATCTGCGTACAAAGCACGAGAACCTAGACGTTCGAGATATGAATAAAGTTTGAGACGAGCTTGGGCAGTGGTGTACGCGGCAATGACCACGTTCGTTTTTGCATTTGTTTCAATGAAATCATGTTTGTACTTCCATCGCATCTCTACCAATTCATCAGATACGAAATTAATTGTTGTTACTTCTTCTTGGTCAGATGTTAACCTGTCAAAATATACGGCATCTTCGCTAGCCAAGGTTGAACCCACCTACGTTTGTATTCACCCTTGGCGGATTTAGTCCGATTTTCTTGAAATCGCGAAGTGCCGCCTAGCGGTTGTTTTGCTGGTTGTTTACGTCCATTATTGATGACGTCATTAACGCGCGTTGTCTTTCGCGTCATACGTCATGCGAATTATGTAAAATTAGCTGTTTTTTTTGGTCGAATTGTCGAAAGTACAATAATCCGTCGATTAAAGTTAGGGAATTCCTGTCTAATGCAGTGAAATTCTTAGGAAAAATCGCATATCTTCGCGTTTTTGAGTTGCAAATGCAATGCTTTTTCCCGCCCGTTGCCATGATTTGATTACTCATAACAAATGTATCAGTCGACAATCTGATTGGTTCCAGCGAGACCTCGCTGGAACCAATGAAAATGCTTTCCAGGAGACCAAGAAAATCGGACTAAATCCGCCAAGGGTGAATACAGAAACGACGTTACGTCGTAGATGTCACCCTTGGCTTGCGAAGATGAATATACGGCTGCGTCATCAACAAAATCTACTTGTGACATCAGAGATCTTTGTCCAAATTTGCCCCCAAAACTGTTGAGCATAAGCTTTGCTAAGGACCGTAATCCAGTGTTCTTTTGAATTTTGTCAAACTCTAGACGTATACCTTCCCTCTGGTAATACAATTCTATGTAGTTATACTTGTCTTCATCTGTAGCTACCCAATCAGGCCACCCGCTTGCTTCTTGTTTTATTTTCAAAAAGGTATTGACATAGTCCGTAAACAATCCACCAGTTTTGGTTTGTGGGTCGTATCTGGATATATCGCTGAAGTGCCATACTTCATAGATTTGATCAATCGTGTACCCCATTGTTAGAGCTTTCTTGACTTCGTCTGTCACCCATGTTCCCACAAAGGCTCTATCTGTGTTTGAGTGATAACAAGGGGTTTGTTGCTGCGTTTCTGCACACGTTTTGCACAGATGAAACAATAGCTTTCCATTTGCCTTACATGGGAGGACAGGGTGGAAAAGGTGTTTTGAAGGAATGACCTTACATTTGACTAGTCCTTCATAGTTATCTAAGCTGTCAAAATTTTTTGTGATTATTTTAGGATGACCCAACGGAATCTTTCCCGTTTTATTGACCCATGGATACAGAGACGCCACGTCGTAATAATCTATATCTGTGTCGTCTAATGCCTCTTTATATAGAGTGTAGGCTTCTGTACGTCCTCCATAAAACGCGTCCCTGGGCTCTAAAGGCGTAACAATATCTAAACCATCTACAAAGGCTTTCATAGTTGGGTTTTCACGACATTGCTGATCAAAGTCGGATTCCCAAATACATCTGTAGAAATAGCCTTGCTTTTCCAAGTATTGTCTTTTTTCAAGAGTCTTGTCAAAGAGATCACCCATAGTTTTTTGATTCACTGGTTTGACCGTCGAGCGTGAGAATTTTGAAGGGTTCCCATGCCAGAAATCTCCATGAAACTCTAATACAACTTTCTGTCCATTTTCATTTTCATAATATCCATCTACCTTATAGGGACCAATCTCCTTTTCCCCACCATTTCTAGCATGTTGAATATCTAACCCTTCCGAGTGAGCAATGTATTTTAACCATTGAAGAGCTTTGACAGAATGTTTCTGTTCAGGCCTATACCCATGATGCGGAATAATACCGATTGTGTCGTGTTCTAGAAAGTTAGTCCTAAAAACCAAATTACAGGCAGAAGCAATGGTAATGCATCGTTCAAACGGGTCAATACCTGTGATCTCCATGAAATCTTTTCTAAATTGTAGTGAACAGCGTCGTAAAATATCTACATCCGACCTACAGTACTCTAGCAATTATTCTTTAAAATCGAAGTGATCATGCTTGTGCTGATCGTACCATATTAAGAACTCCTCTCTTGCCTCGGGATTCATGCTATCTGGGGTATAATAAGAAATATCTGGCAAGCCTAACATCACCCTCCCCTGATTTTTCTTGTTATTAAACAGATGAGGAAAATATCCCTTTTTTAACTCGCTAAAGCCAAACATCTTAGGTAATTTAGCCAAAGCCATAGGCAGAAAATTGATCGAATCAATCATCTTTATTTTACAATGTGGTACCGTGACAGACATTATTTTAGCCCCATTAGCAACCACAGTGGGAAGGACAGCATTCTGATAGAGATATTGTAAGATTGGGTATGAATCATACCCTTGGAAGTTGTGACAAAGAACAGTTGCTTTGTAATTTTCCTCTGAAAAAAGCCATTCGCAGAAATCAGGGTTGGCAATCGACCGGTCAATATGAGTATTGACCGGGCCGGTGGTCAATACTGGTTTTAACCGGTCAATACTGGTCAATAGTGGTCAATACTGGTCAATTGGTGGTCGATTGGTCAATTTGAATGGTCGGTTGAAAAATGCTCATATATGATAACCCTACTTAATAGACCCTACTTAATTTCCATATAAGAATATCACTACAAATGAGTTTCTGACTTTCTGTTGTTAAAATTTATAAAAAATAAAGCAGCAAAACCAAAATGTAAATGGCTATTTGAAGAGGTTGGATTCAAGAATCTGTAAAATTTTCAATAATTCTCATCAATTTCAGTTCAGAAAGATCTAGTTCACTGTACATTGCCATGTAAAGTTGGAAAGGGAAATATGATAAGAAAGAGTTTAAAAGTGTTAGCCAACACATCAAAGAGGATGACCTAATCTTTAATTGCATTTCGACAAACAATTAAGAATAGCCATTCAAAACTGTCAATTACTGGACCTGTCATTCAGACTTCTGGAAGGTGTGTCCAGCTTGTATGAGGTTGACCAATGAGAGGGGCTGAAATATATGGGTTGTGAAACTGACACCTTTGTTTATTCAGATGTGTGAAAGTGTGATCATTCTGCTATCTGTTATTGATAATTTAACTGGACTTACTGGTCAGTGGTCATTACCTGCATATTCAATTTAAGTGTCAAAACAACAGTTGTGTCAAAATGAAGCCAAAAGACCCTATCTGGAACTGTTATAGTATACTTAGTAATGACAAAAGCCACCTTTGGCAGGGTCGAAACAATCAATTTTTCAATTTCAAGAATATGAATAATAAATCCAAAACAAAAAGGATATCTGACCATTAAAGTTTTTCAATTGACCATCAGAATTTTTCAATTGACCATTAAAATTTTTCAATTGACCATTAAAATTTTTCAATTGACCACCAATCGACCACCAATTGACCACCAATCGACCACTTGGAGTATTGACCGGGGCGGTTTTAACCGGTTAAAACCGCCCGGTTAAAACCGGGTGACCGGTCAATTGCCAACCCTGGCAGAAATTATGCAATGTATTGTCACCCAGGAAAGTATATTCTCTTTGCCCACACAAATCACATTCATCATTCTTATCCATACAAACAGTGCACACCTTCTGAGCAATGCACAGGTTTGGTTTGTGCTCATAGTTACCACAAGTTGCTTTCAAACAGTTTTTACATCTTCCAAACAGATCGGGGTCGTATCCCTTTTCGCACTGAATCAAATCATCCTGGGTACACTCAAAATCAAAAAATATAAACGTTTTTGCATCTTCGATATCATGCACCAATTCTTCTTCAATGGTCATGGACTGTTGGAACTTTGCTTCTTCCGGTTTCATGTAACACTGATGTCCTTCAGGATAGAATGCTTCGCATTGTTTACAGAAAACTTGTCCACATTTGTGATCCTTATCCAACGTTTTGTTTACGGTCTTGCCACAGTCTTGACATTTGTAGAGCCTGAGGCAAGTTGAATTCCCCTTCGCCGTGGTCCGTTTGTGTAGGTCAAAACACGTTTCGCCTCTGAAGAAACGATGACAACTATCACATTGAATCCAATCCTCTTCACACGCGCCATGAATCTTGCGGCAAGATTGGCAAACGTTGTTACACTTATGTTTCTCCTTGTGATCGTACCCTTTTTGACATATAGTGCAATAGTAATTTTTTGTCAAAAAAGCTGCCAAGGACGTGATAACGTCATAATGATTGTCATGGTGATACAGGTAAATTTTCTTTTTTGCCTCAGGTCCACTGTAAATAATGGCGTTGAAATGATCCTTTGAGAGAACATGAAGCTGGTAGTTAGGTAGAATCCCTTGAAATAGCTTGACATCTTCAATACCACATTTCTTCGGTGCAACTTTAGCATCCAAGTGTAATTGTTCAGCTAGTTGCTTTTGTATGCTACATCCAGCTCGTATACTGTTCCATTTTTCGTGCTGGTCCAGTTTCGCTTTAGCTGTGACTATGGCTCTCGCGCAACACAAGTCATCATCGTTTTGAATCTGTATAATACATCTTTTATCGAATAGGAATTTACCCGTGTTAATGTAATTACATCGTTTCTGGGCACCTCCGTTCGGCATGTCCACGATCGTCACTTCTATGATCAATGACTCATCGATTACGAAGTCTTCATTCGACTGAAGTACCCTCTCTAGTTCAGTCATGAAACGGTTGGCTGTCAGCTCAATGACTTTCAAAAATGGAATTACGATCGGATAATCTAAGCTGGGTGTCTGTATTGTAAGTCGTACCAAATCATCAGTCTTGCTACCTCTTGTCAAATCTTCAAAAATAGCTTGAAACAGTCTTTTCATGGTTGAAAGTATGTCTTCAGTCACCTCAATGTCTTTGAAGTTGACTTTGTAACTGGAGGCAGTTGTCTTAAATTTGTCAACCCTCTGCTCCTTGATTTTCGTCAAGGTATAAAACTGTCGAAGATTATCTTCTTTCTTCAGCCTTTTTCTGGATGACCCAGTCTGTTGATCTTCAGTTGCTCTTTTTTGCCCACCACCCATTTGATGAGCTCGTTCTTTATGTCTGTTTAGGGTTAATTGTCGACTGAAAGTCTGACCACATTCGCCACAATGAACGTTATTTACAGCAAAATGTTTCTTCTTGTGTTGGTTCAGATTGTCTTTTCTAGTAAACCATTTCCCACACACGTGGCAGTCGAACTTCATCCAATGATTTTCTTTACGCTGGTGCTGTTTCAGTTGGCTCAACTTGAGGAAACTGGTTTCACATACTGCACACAGATGTGTCATATTTGCTCAATTCTGTAATGATGCAAACAGATTTGTGTATTTGTAATATGTGACAATTAGAAAAGTATCTGTTCTATAGTCTATGCCGTAAATTGTGGTCAAAAGATTACTCAACGAATATATGACAACAACTAGGCCAGGCAGCAAAATATGAAATTCTAAATTAGAATTTTAATGAAAAAAAAATCCAAAAATAAAAGTCAGGCGAGACAACAATATGCAGTTTACCTTAAGATAAAATTCCCTCTATAAAAAGTGAACCCGTTGAGTGTTTTCATGGAAATGAATTATATTGCCTTAATCAACATTTTAATAAGTTGTTCACAGTTTGTAAGGTAACAGATATTACTTTTATCCATGCGAGACTACACAGTCAGCATGCGAGACAGCATGTTAGATATAAACTATGGTTGTTAACAACCTTTGCCATGAGTTTAAAACTTAAGCTTTTTTTTTACATTTTCATAACAAAATTATAGTTGTCAAAGCAAGGCGAGAGTACACAACAGTAAAAAAAGACTAAAACATGACTCACTATGACGTTTAGGACCTTGTGACTAAAGAATAGGTTTCTGAGTTGACAGTATGACTTCTCTCTTTGTAGATCTAGAGTTAAATGAAAAAAGAATTCATAGAGATGGCTATTTATAATAGGTCCAGGCGAGACTACAGTGATTCACACCGTACTGTGTCTAATTATACAAGGATTGTAACAATTTTCATCAAGTCCGATTATCATTTTTCAAGTAAATATTTTGCGCATGTGCACCGGATAATTGTTTGATGTGAGAACATCATATATTGAAGAAACAAATCATATTTCGTCATTTAGTTGACGACCATCAGAGAGACAACATGTATTCTGTAAAGTGTCCAGACTGCTTGCAAGACTTTTCGAGGAGAGATGTCATGTTAAGACATCAAAGACACAAACACATGGATCAATCATATCTACCACCGCTGTCATCATCGAAGGGCAGTGAAGCGTATCCGCCGCCGCCGCCGCAGAGCAGTGAAGCGTATCCGCCGCCGCCGCAGAGCAGTGAAGCGTATCCGCCGCCGCCGCAGAGCAGTGAAGCGTATCCGCCGCCGCCGCAGAGCGGTGAATTGTTTACCCCACAAAAAGAAAACACGATGTTTCATCATCCATTCACTATGATGGTATCGGGTCCCACAGGTAATTTTACGCTAGTTTTATTACTCTTCGTGTCATAGATTTGCTCCAGTAAGATTTTTTTAAAAAAACACAAACCATACATGTCATATTTGACCAGATATTTTGGTTTTAAGTCTGTTTGATAAAGTTTGTTCCTTCTTCTTTCATGTTCATAGTTTCAAACTCTGATTAACTTAATTAATGCCACATTTTGTTTGTGCATGAAAAACATCGACATTAAGCTATATATCATCGTCTTCTAGCCGTTTTTCATTTTCTTTATGAGATGGAACAGAGGCATACTGTCTGCATCAGTTGTAGATTCCACTAGTCCCATGACTAGATCAATTTACTATCTTATTATTGAATATTTACATCTGCGATTAGTAGATATCCCCATTAGATTTAGATTTTATATGGAAAAATATTGAGGCGATACATGGTACATGTTACCAAAGAAAAAGTGTCGCAATATGTAACATAAATCAAGTCTTCCCCATCCAAATATTGGTTAGCAATAATAAGATATCTGTTATCTCTTATTTCCATGTCCATTTTACTATACTTCTGTCTGAGAAACGAACGCAATCTTTTATACATTGGGAAAATGCATGTTACATTTGTTGGATCTCATAATTCCAAAATGTCCCAGTTGTCTATTTCTTTTCAAACTATATTTTTGGAAAATGATGAAAACAAATCATATTTTTGAGAGTATGAGCACACTGAAATAGAACCGGAAAGACATCGAAACAACAAATAAAATTGATTAATTATTAATATTTATAAAACATATTGATAATATTACGGTAAAATAAAGGTCAGATTTACTGTGAAAGAATCAAACTCCAAATGTTTGCTTTTCACTAAATCCCATTCCTTTGGTAAGAATAAATACTTCATGTAAGCAGCATAGATAATCTCAAAATTAATGGTGTAAGACAATCTGTGATTTCTCACCTAGCAACTTATTATGATAATAGGTAATAAGCTTATCAGCATATGGTTTTCATTTCAGTGCTAAAAGGTACCATTTGAGTCATTTTAATAATGAATTTATACCTTTAGATTTATACCAGCAAAAAGGTACCCATTGCATAATGGTACCTTTTTGATGATGTAAAGGTATAGCATAAAAAAATTCCTTTGTACAAAAAAGTACCATTTGAACTAAAGGTACCTTTTTGTACTAACTGTATGTCAGATGGTACCTTATTGAAAGTGAAAAAACCCTTGATTTCTTGTTGGTACCTTTTGACATAACCCTATATTGAAGGTATTTAAAGACCTACAGCTTAGAAATTTCTACACATGAAAGATACCATAAAAATACACTCGCCAGTGCATAAAAGTCATTTTGTCCAAAATGTCAATTGGTACCTTTTTGCACCAAGGGGGTGATATCTTCTACATTTTGATTCACAGCATATCAAATATGTTTTCAGCGTGTGGAAAGACAACGATGGTGAAAGATTTGTTGCAAAATCACCAATCAGAAATTCAGCCTGGTATACAAAGGATCGTATGGTTATACAGAAGATGGCAACCGTTATACAACATCATTCAGAATTCTGTTATACCTAAAGTAGAATTTATACAGGGTATTCCTACTGATTTAGATGATGACGATTTCTTTGATTCCAGAAGGAACAATGTATTGGTTTTGGACGATTTATAATCTGATTCGGGAAAAGACAAACGGGTCACCGACCTGTTTACGGAGGGTTCCCATCACAGATCCTTATCCGTCATATCGATTAATCAGAATTTATTTGGAAACAAGGATCCCACACAACGGCGGAACTGTCACTATATCGTATTGTTTAAAAATCCGGTAGACAGTCTGTCAGTGATGACGCTGGCCAAACAAATGTATCCAGGAAATACGAAATATTTCATGAAAAAATTTGTCAAAGCTACAAAGTACCCGTACGGATATCTCTTGATGGATTTAAAACCCTATACGCCGGAAGACCAGAGACTACGATTTATCGAACCAAAATCCTTGAACACAGCGGTTGGTCATGTGACCAGGTCTATAAAAGAAGAAAATATTCCACCTGGTTGTCATTCTGCAGTTGGAACTCAAACGGATAACATCGTGGATAACGGTATACCAGAAAAGTCACAAAATTTAGAAAATATTTCCGAGGACATTATGGAAAATAAGCGACAAGCTTGTGACGATTGTGGTCAATTATTTGATACTATTCACGACGTACAAAGACACGTCAAACGTGGATGGTGCCCGGAACAAGACGAACGTCCATTTAAGAAACAGAAAACAGAGGAGGATGTCATGGAAATGAACGAAGATGTAGAAGATAACCAGGGTTATCAGTACCTGTGGTTCCTGGCTGCAAAATGTGGTGAAGACAAGTATAATGAGCTTTACGATCGTTATATTGCAAACGGCGAAAGCGAGGAAGATGCCGTTGAAAGGGCAGAGGTTCGTGCACGTCCTTACAAAGAAAAGAACTTCTTTGAAAGATATCAGACATTACTGGAAAAGTATTGGTTTCCGTTAATGAACAGTGCCACTCATCGCTCATTTGTGGATCAAATCAACGATCTCCGTAAGAAAGGGATCGACTTGACAACCGCAGTAAAAAGGACTTTGAAGAGAAATAAGCATGATTTTCAAGACTTATTTGAACAAGAGGAATCTGACGAGGAGGAGGAGGAGGAATCGGATGACACCGATGAGGATACCGAAACCATATAAAAAAGTATGTATAGTTACAATTATTCCATTTCTATTCAGGGCGTTTGCCAGTAATCATGGCTCCGTGGGAAGACTATTTAAAAACAATCTATTATGACATAAAACACAAAGGGTCTTTTTCTGGGCCAAAACAATTATACAAAGTGGTACAAAATGAAAGAAAATTTGACATTAGTATGTACAGAATTCGAAAATTCTTGCACAACCAGGAAGCTTACAGCCTTCATAAACCAGTGAAGAGACGATTTCAAAGAAACCAAATGATCAGTGCGGGAAAAGATGATTTATGGATGGCTGATCTCATCGATATGGTGAAATTCGAGGAATGGAACGATGGATTCAAGTACATTCTACTTGTCATAGACACGTTTTCGAAATACGTGTGGTTACAACCTCTCAAAAACAAAAAAGGGGACTCCGTAGCCAAAGCTTTTCAAACCATTTTTACTACGAACGGAAGGATTCCATCAAAACTCATCACGGATAAAGGTAAAGCCTATTTCAACGCAAGAACTTGTTTTAATAGCAACACTAAATTGGTTATTTAAGTTCAACATGATCGTCATTCACCGCATCTTATCTCTATTTATGCCTTTTTCAATTTTCAGGTCAAGAATTCCGTGCCAAAAAGGTACAAACACTCATGAAAGAGAACGGTGTCCGGCATTTTCCTACTCAAAACGAGACTAAAGCTTCAACTAGTGAGAGGGCTATCAAAACTTTGAAATCGAAGATATATCGTTACTTTACCTACAAAAAAGGGGTGCGCTTATCTCCCTGTCCTCCAAAGTATAGCAGAGAGTTATAACGGGACATATCACCGAACAATAGGCATTGCACCGGCCGATGTAATGGAAAAGAATTCGGAAGAAGTACGGCTTTCGACCTACTTTTCGAGACAGAACAAGACATCACCCACCTTGAAACGGTTTCTTTATAAGGTGAACGATTTCGTTAGAATCAGTCTAACACGGAACGTCTTTACAAGGGCCTATGATGAAACGTATTCTGGTGAGGTGTTTCGGATCTACAAACGGTATCACAGAGGAACACTGCCGGTATACAGGCTAAAGGACCTGCAAGACGAAGAGATCAAAGGGACATTTTATGAAGCCGAACTACAAAAGATAAATATGGACCCAAATCAATTGTGGACAATTAATAAGGTTTTGAAAACAAGGCGTAGAGGCAACCGGAAAGAATTTCTTGTTTCTTGGCTTCATTTTCCCTCTAAATTTAACTCATGGGTTAAAGATATTGAATGATTATGTGAATATTTGTATATATGATACAGTGTTCTGGCGAGGTAGAAAAAAGTATGGGACAAATGTCTCATGGCTGCAAAAAAGTTGGGGACATTTTTGAAAAACTAGGGGACACATTTTTAAACCGAAATAATAACTTTCATCAACCCCTGTGCTCCAAAATTAGCACGAGACCCACTCCGGCGATGTTTTCTTGAAACTGTCAGCTAACAGACTTTGTCCACAAAAGATTTATTGTCCCAAGTTCATTTTGGTGGTCATACAGGCATTTATGAAGCCGTGAAGATCATGAGATGCAGACGATAGATCCTGCGTTTCGTTGACGTGATTTTCTGCCGACGATGGGTCAAGCATGGGTTCATTTGTCTGGTTTGAATTTACAGGGATCGAATTTCATAGTGCCTCTAAAGATTTACTGGAATCGGGATATTCTTGGTTTTCTTCTTTTTATTTGGTAGCAAAGAATAATCTGATGACAACATTTTTAGATTCTGCAAATGCAGGCATGTTCGTTTCCTAAATGATGACGTGACAGACAGTCAGTAATTTTATCGATTTGATAATGATAATAATAGACGCATATAGAGATTAAATTATTTCTAAATTCTGAATGTGTATGAGTATTTCATCTTATCAATTTAAAAATCAGTTTCGATTAAATGAAATTATTTCAATTCAATCTGTAATTTTCGTCGATTAAATAGCACTCCGCGTCCGAAATTACAAACCAAACCTGACCTATAAACAAAGTGGCCCTGGAACTTCAGCTGCGTATATTGGAAAATTGATATGAAGTTTCGAGCCTTACTAGCATTATGCTTATTCGGGGCCTGCAAGTTGAATTCTGGGTAGGAAATAATGAGGTGACCGAGGTTGGATTTCTCCTTTTACTTTCGATTTCGGGTACAGTAAAAATTAATTTTGTAAGCGGTCGTTTAAAACGGAATCCGATTTCGTTATTTTCATGCGACAAAAATCGCGTCTTGACAAAATTTTATGCGACATTTACTTTTTTCATGCGAGAATGTCGCGGAATCGCGGCCTCGCCAGAACACTGATATGTAAAGAAATGTAAATAAAAATCTGTTTATAAAATTGTCTTGTTTGTCATTTATAAGTGCTGTTTAATATAATTCGAATACTGCGAAAAGGGTTAACTGTTTTAAAAAAAAAGAAGGTTAGACTGACTGATAAAATATACTGCGCTTTAAACTCCGCTGGACACGGTACTAAACATTGTTTACATACTGTCATCTGCAATAATAGTACTAAAACATATTTTACCTAAGTGATTAAATAGATTATACCTTTATCGTAGTATTTCTGTGATGTTGACTGTCCCGCGGCAATCTACACACTGTTTTAAAATTGGAAAAGTGCAGTATTTTAAATGTAGACGAGTATTAACGTGTTACGACATGTTTAATGATCCGGTTCTAACTAGATTGGTCGGGTTATTACTCATAGAAAACGCATAGGGAGAGTGGGTCTGCTACGGCCTTTTCATCTCAGTAACAAAACGACGATAGAAAAGATGTAAGGAAGAGGAGAGATTAGTCAATAGTTTTGTAGTCTGTGTTAAAGGATAAGGTTATCCGCTATCGGACCCTTTTAATGTGGTGTAGTTTTGATATACATCCAGTCTAACGTTTGGTCGTTTTCCCAGTCCACTCATAACAATAACAAAGAAGTAAGGACCGATCTTTACAAATATAATCATTTTGGGCTATAGTAACGTTTTCAGATATATTTCTAACCTAATGCAAATAGGGTTCGATTTTATCAAGAAAACGGTGATGGTATTTAAACAATAGTATTTCGTCGATTTGTTCTCAAGCCCCCGCAATTGCGGCTTGATTGAAGCTGTGGTAACGAGATTTTAAAACAATGTATGCCGTTTATCAAAAAATAAGGTAAACCCTGCCTTTTTTTACCAAAAGAAATCAATGTTATTCATATTGTCCACCCAAATTAACCCGGGGCAACTTAATTTTCGTGTACAAAGTCGGTTAGTTGAGCGTCTTAACAAAATATTGTCGAAGTTGGGTCATTACATAATAATCATGTAGATGTCCCGGAACAATATTCAAACCTTCAACAGTGTTGAAAACATAACCGATTTTTTTACCTGTGGTGCTATCAAAAAGCTTAAAATCATGAAAAAAGTACCGTCTGCTGTATGATGTCACACGCTGGTGTTTACTCCACTCATCGCTAAAAATAGACCATAATATAGCGGACGATAATTCACCTGGCAGAGCTTTCCATTCGATTAACATTGGCTGCTCTGCCAGGTCGATTCTCGTCCGCTATACATACCGTAAATGCCCTGAGGTACATTTCAAATCGCGCGGTATTAGAAAAAAAACTAAAGCGTCGCCTGCTCATTGCGCTATTTTTAGACGTCATGATGCATTTCAAAATTTAACTGCACCAAAAAAGTCACTGCACCGGCCCTGATTAAATAGAATATAAAGGGAAACGTTCGTCTATAGAAAGGCCTTATACTACTACTGTATTAAGCCAATATACATAGTAAGTCATAACAAAAAAAGGAGATGTTTTTCATGAAAACAGCTGTTTTGTGGAAAATGTCACTTACAATAGTTTCACACTGACATTTTATTGAAAATGTCACTTACAATAGTTTCACACTGACATTTTATTGAAAATGTCAGTGTGAAACTATTGTATCTACACCTAAATAATAATTTCCTTCAATCTAAGTAGACTCGAATGCTTGAATAATATTACTATTTGTCATGCGTAAAGACACTATGAAGTTTGTGTATCACATTTCCCAGAAAAAATGACTTTTTGCCTGTTTTCCTTCTGAAATACTGTTTTTCTTTATTTCTTGTTATTAGTTAGATATTTAATTCAGATAATTTTACAAAAAGGTATGAAAAGTATGAATACGATCTTAAATAATCTTCTTTTAAGAAAATAATGTTCGTATTGATACTATCATGCACAAAACAGCTGTTTTTGTGGAAAATGTCACTTACAATAGTTTCACACTGACATTTTATTGAAAATGTCAGTGTGAAACTATTGTATCTACACCTAAATAATAATTTCCTTCAATCTTAGTAGACTCGAATGCTTGAATTATATTACTATTTGTCATGCGTAAAGACACTATGAAGTTTGTGTATCACATTTCCCAGAAAAAAAATGACTTTTTGCCTGTTTTCCTTCTGAAATACTGTTTTTCTTTATTTCTTGTTATTAGTTAAATATTTAATTCAGATAATTTTACAAAAAGGTATGAAGAGTATGAATACGATCTTAAATAATCTTCTTTAAGAAAATAATGTTCGTATTGATACTATCATGCACATACAATAATTTCATTCTAAACCTAAATATTGAAGTGTCAGTGTGAAAATATTGTATCTACAAAATTTTAGTGTAGATACAATAGTTTCACGCTGAGATCATTGTTTGCACTGTGCATGCAAAATTTTGCTTGCACAACATGAAAACGTGTTTTCCAGACTATTTTGAGGTCTATTATTTCATCCACATATGTATCCTACCCTTTTAAAGGGTTTTAAATGAAAAAAAAAGACAACATTTAAAAAAAAATACGCAGATACAATAATTTCGCTCTGACATAGCGATTTGTAATTGTTATAGTAGTGACAAGCCCGAAAAGAATATTTTGTCAAATTCAAGGGCACATAACTCACAATGTTACGTTTCGATCAAGCTAATAATTACACTGATACAAGATCTTATATATACTATATTGTTGCGAGCCAGCGGTCAGATGTACAGATGGGGAAAAGGGGTGGGGTTGGACTCCTGATAATTAAATAATTTGGACAATAAAGAAACAAAATAAAAGTGTTTGAGTTCTTAATATAATTTAGACTTTTGTAGATCTTATAATAATCTCACACAAAATAGTACAACAATGATATTATTAAGAGGCAACAAGAGCTTGACTTAATCCCTAACTATGAATAATTTCCTTAAAGCTACTATTTCCCAGATTTGGACCAAAGTTTGTCAAAAACAAACGAAATGTACACTTTTTAAGCTTTATATAACCTGATTAAATGATTACGATAAACTATTGAAGCAACGACTCATTTTTTCGCAATTTGATACCAAATTCATGAAGCGATGTCGAAAGTAGGTCAAAAATATTAGGACATACGACTTTCTTAAATGACGTCACAACATACATGATGACGTCATATTGAAATTCAAGTATGAATCTCGTTTGAATCTTGGTCCGCGCTGTATGCGCATGCGTGACAGTTAAAAATAAATTCAACCGCATCTGTAACGGAATTGAATTTGGGTTTGGATTCTCCCTAAATTAGGCTATCTCTCTTATAATTTCGGCTCAATCTCTATCTGAATCGCATATTATTAACCATTCTGAGGTGGCCAACACAAAAGTTTTGCATATTTTTTCAAAAGAATTCATTTTTTTTGTAATTAGACCATCTGTTATCCTCCAGCTTTAAAGATGACACGAATAAAAGCCGATGTTCGGAAAACACTTAATAAATCTAGATTTTTTTTCAAAAAAAATGAAGTTCCAAAGAATTGTCAGGTGTGAAGCCGTTACAAAATAGAGCAGTAGGACACCACTGACTTAAACTACCTAAATCGTTAAAACAAGCAAACGTAAGATTTCTAATTTAGCTCGACTAAAACAAAAGCAAAATAAATAATTTTGAATAAAGATAATTCAAAATTAAAGAAAAAATAATAAAGGAGGTGAATACCTACGAAAAAATCAAAACTGGAGTCAATTTCTAAGTCCGAACATGGGCTTTTATACGGTTGTTTCCAACAATTTTTCTTGTGGGATTTCCAACAAAATAATTTATTGGAAATTCGTCACACAAAAAATGTTGTTGGAAAATATTACTACGCGAAGTGCTTTATGTACTCGTAAAGAGTTTTGACGACTATAAACCTGCGTAAGACAAACTATGATAAATATCGAACAATAATATATGTGTCATCTTTACCTAAAATACGATTATAAAATGCAGTTGTTTAGTATTTGTTTTCGAATATGGCGCTATTTTTGTGAGAGAGATAGAATCGATGAGTCGGTAAATGACGTCATCACTTCTATCCCACGAGGCAAATGCAAAATCAAAACAAATATGGCTGCCGCGCGTGACAAGAAAATTATGTCGAAATTTCGAAAACGAGTACTACACAAATTATACGCAACATTCTTCTAACATAATGACAAGGTGAGTGAGTAACGAATGCATAAGCTTCGCAGACTTTTGTAAGAAGACTCGTGTCCGCTTTTAGACTGAATATAAGCATTTATCATCTAGACTAATCAAGATTGAATGCACTCGAGATCTGGCTCGTTGCATCACCCCCTCCTAATGTGCCTAAGTTCCAACAGGCATACCAAAACAATAATATGAATGGTTAGTCAACTATGTTAAAGTGGTAAAGTTCAATGTGAGAATCAAGTAGTTAACTGAAAGTCTTGTAATGCTGAGAAATTTATGACTGAAAATATAAATGGCGTAAATGTCATAACTATGTAGGAAATATGGTGAATTAATGTACTGTATGTGTAGATATTTTCGCGGAGCGAAATTTTCGCGGTAGGGCCCCATTTTCGAGTTTTACAAATATTCGCGCAACTTTGAATTCGCGGAGAGACAAAATATGAATTCTTAATTTCGCGCACAGCAAAATAAATGTAAGTGCTGGGTGAATATCTCTTTCTTATTTGCAGTATTTTAAACACTCGGGAGTAGGAAATTAAACAGATATTGCTCCACTGTAACTAATTATTTTCTTACTGCATTCTAATAAAGGGTTTGTTACATGTATTTCAAACCAAACAATGCCAAACAATACATTGTCGGATAAAGTGTTAATGGCTATTCACAGTTTTATTGTTTAATTATAGTTTTGATACATGTATCTTGTCACTTTCTTTATTCAACACATTTAGTCAATAAATCATATACATGTACGAACTGAATGTATATTCATGTAATGTTTATAAAAAACATACATTTCAACTTACGCGAAAATTAAACTGTTAAGGAAGAATTGAGAGTACAAATATTTGCGCAATCATGATTTCGCGGGTCGATGGTCTAGCGCGAATATAGGGAAAATTAGAAGCCCGCGAATATTTCTACACATACAGTATTGTCTATCATCTTCTGTTCCAGTCTCTGCTGTGTCGTCTGTATTGATAGTTATTAAAGTGTCTTCCATCGTCCCTATAATGCTGTCTGTCTGATCTCTTTCTATCATCATCTGTTCTCTTTCCATCATCCTTGCGCTTGTAGTGTCCTCTGTCATCTTTCTTCTCATCTGTCTCCTCTTCCTTCTTTCGTCTTTCTTTTCTTCCTTCTTTTCTTCTTTCCTTTCTTCCTTCTTTCCGTCTTTCTTTCCTTCCTTTCTCTCATTTTGGTTTGCTCCCTCTTTTCTAGCCATTTGTTGCGCTAGTGTTGTAACTGCAGCCGCCAATGTCAGTAAAGAACTCTCCATCGACCTGACAGCTGCGGTGTTCTGTTGTATGGCCTTTTTCAGTTGGACGTTGTCATCCTCCCCTTCGCTGCTGCTTGACTCACTGTCGCTAGAAGAGCTGTCGTGGTCTTCCTCGCCATTCTCCATATTTTGCGACTCCTCCGACGACTTCGACGACTCAGATGATTCCGAGACTACCCTCATCCTCTTCGTTGGGGCAAGTCTTACCTCAGCTTTGCGTTTTTGCATCGGCGACAGTGACTGCTCTTCAGAGGGCAACAGTTGAGGTAGGAGTCTCTCTTCTTCGGCTCCCTTATCTTCTGCCCTCCCTTCATCACTTTTTCCCAAGAGGCTCCTGAGAACCCTAAGTTCTACCCCTGCCTCTAACCTGTCCAACAATGGTGCCAGGGTCCGCTTCAACACATCTTCGCAAGCCAAGGGTGACATCTACGACGTAACGTCGTTTCTGTGTTCACCCTTGGCGTATTTAGTCCGATTTTCTTGGTCTCCCGGAAAGCCTTTACATTGGTTCCAGCGAGGTCTCGCTGGAACCAATCAGATTGTCGACTGATACATTTGTTATGAGTAACCAATTCATGACAACGGGCGGGAAAAAGCATTGCATTTGCAACTCAAAAACGCGAAGCTGAGCGATTTTTCCTAAGAATTTCACTGCAAACGACAGGAATTCCCGATCTTTAATCGACGAATTATTATACTTTCGACAATTCGACCAAAAAAGCAGCCAAATTTTACCTAATCCACATGACGTATGACGCGAAAGACAACGCGCGTTAAGACGTCATCAATAATGGACGTAAACAACCAGCAGAACAGCCGCTAGGTGGCGCTTCGCGATTTCAAGAAAATCGGACTAAATCCGCGAAGGGTGAATACAAACGTAGGTGGGTTCAACCTTGGCTAGCGAAGATGGCTTCAACATAGTGTTGTCCAGTGAGACTACTGTTGTTGGCGTCTCCGTCAAGCTTCCGTCGGCAACTGTAGCTGTTGTTGTTGGTGGTGGTGGTGTCTTCAGAGAGGTTGCGGGTGTAGAACCTTGCACAGAGTATTCCTCACCCTCATCTCCATCCAGGAACCCATCCGGTATCCCATCTGGGAACGCGGCCTTTATGGCTCTTTCTAAGGGGTCTGCACTCCGCTTCCTCTTCTGGAGCATCTCTTTCCAGTGTTGGAAAGAGTCATCCCTACTTAACACTGAGAAGTCCTCGTCGATCCGGTATGGGTCGGGATTGGATTTCAAACACGCCTGGTCCTGTGAACTGACCCCTCATAGTTGCGCGAGTACAGTTTGCCGCTTGTAACGCACTAAATGGTCTTCCAACTCCTCCCTCCGTAAGCACCGGCATTGGCAGAGACTGCAATAATGGGGAACATCGTCTCGTCTAAGGTGTTCCTTTAGTATATGGTGTTCCACCCTGCCCTTTACATCAATAAAGTCTCTCCCTTCTCTATGGAAGCGTCGCAAGCATCTATAAGCTCTGCCCCTCTTCCGTTCTGCTTTCTCTATCTGGCTATCAGCGACTTCACTTGCGTGATTGTTTGTTGCCATCTTGATGATGTAACAGACTTAGCTCCTGCGAAATAGAAATATGACCCCATACAGTAAATTTTAAAAGGCAGACTAGAGGATGCTTGTAGTCGTTTGTCGTGTCTAGCGTATGCTTAGATGATGATTCATTGTTCTGAGTGTGTTTCACTTTTTCTTTTCTTTTTTTCATCTGCAAATTTTCTTTTCATAGGAGCTGGTTCTCCTTACATTAAGACTGTGATGAGAAAGCTATGATAACATCTTATATTGTTATAACCGATATATGTACTACTGTGATAGTATGCGAACTGTGATAAGGAACGTAGTGTGATACACTTTTTTGTGATTTATCCTTTGTTTCTCAATTTTAGATCTTCTGCTATGCTATCGACTTTTAACACCTTGTCTGCCTGCAAATATCATATTCTCAATTTTCATTTCAGACGTGTTGACTGCAATTAACAAAATTACCAGCTGAGTCACGTGACGACTATTACTTTCTGCTGAAATGTGATCTATCGGACCCAAAACTTGTCGCTCATTCCCTACACCACCATCTGAATAGCCTTGACGCGCCTACATCCCATGTGCATCCACCAATCTATTCACCATGGACTTCCACCCCGAGAAATCTTGCGACCTACAACCACTCCACAACGGGTCCTACATCCCGTCTAGACCAGCATATACAGCCTTAAAGCTTCTCATCGGACTAGTTACTTCAGCATAAATTTGTCAATGGTACAGTTTTAGTCATTTTTTCTACTTTGCAGGTTCTACTTGTGTTATGCAAACAGAAGGTTGGAAATGCTGAATTAAAGTAAAGCCTTGTTGCCAATTTTACAAATATTCTATATATATATATATATATATATAGTTAATTCATAATAAAAGTAACAACATAGTTCGTATACATTTCACAATAAAAAGTTATGTGTCTAAATATCTGAACAAGTAGATAATTTTTAAAAATTCTAGATCCGTTAAAACCATATAATAATAATAATCTAATAAGATTTTTTACTTAAAACTATGTTTATACATCCATTATAAGGATGACACAAAAAAGATGCGAAATCGTATTTCCATTGTGGTCCTTTAATGGGAGTATAAGCATAGAAAGGCATCATCTCACATATTAATCATATAGGAAATGAAAGACTGTAGGAAAATAAATAAATGACTAGACAAGACACACAATGTGACGACAAACAATAAAACGTAAAGGATGGGTTGCAATAAGGGTTCAAAAAATAGATTTTCTTTAAATTCTGTGAATTGATAGGGTTATATAATATCTTTAATTTGTATGTGTAAAAAATTTGATGAGGACTTATTTTCGGAGATAATGGCTAACAAAGTGGGTGGGGTAAATTGACATGAAAAGCAAATTTTTACTTTGAAGTTAAATATTTTTTTCTGTATAAATCAGATCAAATTGAAATTTTGCACATACTTTCAATGTACTGAGGACAGAAGATTTTTGGAATCTTTAGTCATGTTTATCATTTTGTATATATTCTGTATTCGTCCTTCTGTCAATCTCAGATTTTGCTTATTTTTGATGTACTAACTTTACGAAACTATCTCTATAACCTTTAATTTTGTATGAGTTGACATGATATTTTGTGAACATGATCTTATATAATGTAACTAAATATATGTAAACTTTGGGTTTAATCCGTTGCACAGAACCAAAGTTATTTGACCTTGACCTTCAAAGGTTACTCTAAAATATTAAATTTCAAGATTTTGAGCTAAAATATATCATGAAAATTGGTATATGAAGTGAATTTTAAACAAATAAAGTTATTTTCATAATTTCCCAGTTGTACTTACTTAGTTCAGTGAAAATATCAAGATTGATACTGACTTTTTCGCACATAATAACAAGGATTTTTGCAGGGTCAAGTGGACGATTTCCTTTTATATAGTCATCATTGTTCTGTATGCCAAGGTCAAGGTCTACTGTGAAATTATCACTGAACAAACTTAGAGCAGTAAGAATATTATACCTGTGACTTTATGTATCAAAATATACTTTATAAGCCCATTTTTATATCATGATATAGCTGAAAATTATGAGAAGTGATTTTTTAGAATGACCTTTGAAGGTCAAGGTCAAATAACTTTGGTTCTGTGCAACGGATTAAACCCAAAGTTTACATATATTTAGTTACATTATATATAGTCCAGTCAATAAAGGGTTGGACATCAAACTAATTGCAACAGAAATTATTTCTTTACTAAAATGAACCTATATCATTAATGAACAATGTGCTAAAAATCTACCAAAATCTATCGAGCCGTTATTGTACAAAACGTGTTAAGAAAAGGACAAGCAAGACAGAGTTTTGGGTACTCTGTGTACTTTGATTATTTTCAGCAAGCTTTCCACTGATCATGATTACATAGTATTATTTTCCAATATTTCATGAAACATTCTGTGATTTTTTAGCAAAAAGAATGTTTATCAGCTAAGATTGATCATTCACTTCATGAACATGTGAATATAAACTCTAGAACAACCTTTACAGCATCAAAAACATTGATCATGTGATCAGTACTTTGATCGTGTCAAGCCTCTCAATGAATATGACTGTAAATCCCCCCCCCCCACACACTTTGCAAATCTCTTTCTCTCTTAACAAGGGGCAATACACAAATTTTTATAAATGTATGCATGGAAATGGTTGCCAAAAAAGGAAATTGATAATAGAATGTATATTTCCCTTGATAAACCTTTTCCAAACGGCAAAATTTTAGCTTGATCCATTTCAAAAACTGCTACAAATGACAAAAATGAAGTTATTTAAGATAAAATTTGTGTAAAATATGGCATAGAAAGTATTGAGACAAAAGGAGCAACTACTGGTTATCAGCAGATTCTTCTTTTGATTCAATGTTTTCACAAGTCTTTTCTAATAGGGACGTAAAAACCAGGCCTTGTTTGGGATAGGGTTGAGGGAAAGAGATAAAGGTTGTAGTTAGAGAGCGGGGGTCTTTTGGGGTTTGAATCTTTCCAGTTACACCAGAGCTACATGTAAAAGAGGTAGATGTTCTAAAAAGGGGACATTTTGTCAAATAACCATTTATGACCTGACAATAGGGGACGATTTTACCTAATTAAACATGACGTAATTTCGGTCAAACAATAGTAGGCCATATTTCGTAGGTGTTGTTATAAAATTTCGTAACTACGGCTAGCTTGATTCAAGCCGTAGTTACGAGATTTTGCAACAACACCGACGGTTTATCAAAACATAGCCTAAGGGTGGACCGAGTATATTTTTAGCACAAATTCTTTGCCATTCAAATGAGTATCAACGCCATAGGGCTTTGATTTGAATGAACAAATTCAGAACGTCTTTACCACCTCTGATCTGTTGCTCTGCAAAACATTTGCTTTTTTTAACCTAAAGCTTTTTTAATTAGAGGATCTAGCTGTGTTTATTTCAAAGAGATCATTTTAAAGATAAACCCTTACCAAACATTTCACATTTCTTTATCTTTTAACTAGCGCTGGTCCTGTTGAGAAGACAAGAATCCGGGGCGACCTATATCAGATGCCATCCCCTTTCCTACATGTTTCTCGTTTACATAAAAGCACATATCACACATATTGCAATCACATTAAAGAGTAAACTTTTGTTGAGCAAAACTACTGTTTAACTTGTCCACACCCAAACGTGTGCATTTTTTTATGAAATACGGTATATAAGCCTTCCCTATTATCTTTCTTGAAGAAATGATGATATAGGCCTAATAGTCACTTGCTGTGGAAGAAAGAAGGATGAAAATTAATCAGTTTTCAAAATTTAATTTAGAATTAACTAGACAGTAAGATAGAAAGATGTATGGTAGAGTTTAATTGATCGGGTGGTGTTTTACTCCTCTTTACAGAGTATCTCAGTAATTTCACGACAGCTGAAGAACCTTATGGTGGATTCCATATTTTTCTCGGACCAATTGATTCATTAGGTTAGATTTCTGGAGTCAAAGTATGGACGGCATCATGCATGTTACTTTTAGGCAGCAGATAGAGAGCCTCTGTGAACATGAATAGATTTATTTCATCTAATCTCTCGAATAATGCGGTAAAATTACTGAAGCTGGAAAATCATTGGGACAAGGGACTGGGTCCTATCCGCCCAAGTTGTAATGAGCTTGCTGGAAGTCTGCTATAGCCAATAAACAAAAAAATAGCATCGAACAGATAACAGTGACCAGACATTGCATTTTTAAAATGAAAAAAAAAGTAAAATACAGACGACAACATCTAGATTCAGAAAGAATCATAGAGCAAAATGTTTCAACCCTAGCCTGAGTGCTCTGACTGACTGTGGTAAATACTATCACACTTCCAACATGATCTATTTTTTGCGAGACAGATCACAAATAGGGTGGTCACACTTTTTTCCAAAAGTATTACAGCCCCTACAAAATATATACTAGTTTAAAGAGAATATTGAGAGAAACATAAAACTGGTTAAATTGTGAAAATCGGACATTGCATTGTGGAACAGCGCTCATTTAGATTTTTACAAAAGGGGAGATAATTCTGCCGAGTTATGTAATTGTTTATTTTTCATTTGACATGATATATATCATTTTCAAGGTCTGAACAAGAGGAACTCAAAACTGCTAACATTTTTAAAATCGGACATTTAATAAAATAGTTAAGCCCCTTTGAAGTTTTACAAAGGATTAACTTATTCAACCAAACAATTTAATTCTTCAATTTCTACCCAACAACAATTGTTACATTATTTTAATCGTTCCCCAAACGAGTCATGGTTTTCATGATCATATGTGAAAAGGGTTTGGAAAACATTGAGACAAAAGAAGAACCAGCATTTTCACCATGTGTGTGAAAATTGTCGACGCTCCATTGTACGAGTATGCATATCATTTCCGCATCATTACTCATTACCTCCGATAACAACATCTGACAACATACAGAATAGGAATTTCAAACAAAATTTTAATTCATTACATTATTATAACATCAACAAAACCTTCAAGTGAAAGATTATTAACATGATGGCTCTGGTTCGCGAAGAAAAAGCCTTTCAAAACATTAATCCAAAAGAACACCACACTATTGATCATGTTGATTTTCATTTATTTTCTTCTCAATATTTTGTTGCATAAGGAACACAAATTTGATCTTTATCAACATATCCATTCTGCAACCTGTAAATTCAATCTAATTTTCGCTGCTTATCCCTTTCCCAAACAAGTCCTGGTTAAACCTGGTTTTGACGTCCTGAGTGGATTTTTTTGGGAAAAGATGGAGGCAAAAGAATCTTAGTTTCTTTCACACTAATTTTGTCGCATGTCACAGCTTTCGAGTTGGATGACCCTAAAGTTTTGCTGTTTGGGAAAGGATTAAATGAACGTTTGGAAGCCCATGAGAAACTCAAATGCTGTAGGTCCCTTTCGCCTATGCTTTGTACTCAAATGCATTAAAAACGTCAATAATACATGTACTATATACTTGCTAACAGTGTAGAAAAAGAAGAAACTTCTCTTTTTACAGTGCCATATTCTTAATGGAATTGTTGAGATTTAGAAAAGTATTTAAAGTACGTCATTCTTTGAATACTTTTCACAATATCAACAATTCCATTTAGAGAAGTTTCTGTTGTAGCTCAGCCGAGCACAAAAGGCTCAAGATGAGCTATTGTGGTCACTCACCGTCCGTCCGTCCGTCTGTTTGCCCAAAATTTCCTCAAACATCTTCTACTCCTTAACCATTGGGCCGATTTTGACCAAACTTTACAGAAATGTTCCTTGGGTGACCATATTTGAAACTTGTCCGCGATTTTTTGATTCGTTCAAAAAATGGGCGTGGCAGGGTGGGGCTTAGTGGACTTAGAGAAATCATGATAAAATTCTTTAAAAATCAACCATTCAGCCAATTTCAATCAAACTTTGCAAGAATGTTCTTTGAGTGACTGTCTTTAAAATGTATTAATAAATTTAAGATAAATGGAGTTTAGACAGAAATTACCGATACAAATGTAATAATATAGCGGGTATGCAAGTATGATTCGTTTGACCAAATTACTCCCTTCTGGTTTCATAGATCACTTGCTCAAGCAGGCCTTCGCCAATTCACAGATATTAATCATAGCATGGGCAATAATTTGTAAAAGTTCATCTCATGTAAAGGAAAATGGAACACACACAAAACAATGACCCAATTTGATAATTATCTACATAGCATAGCATGGCCCAAAGGGTTTCTCGTTTTACTACTATTTCTGTAATTTCTCGAGATATTAAGTAAAATGAAAAGCCATAAGATGTCTCTAACCAACTTTGCACTGTTTCTTACTTAAGAGATATTAGCATTATCTAAAATACCAACAGACATGCTTTTAACCCTTTCCGGAATGGCAAAATTTTAGGGTTATCCACTTCAAAAACTGCCACAAATAACAAAATGGAAGCTACTAAAGATAGAATTTGTGTACAATGTGGCATAGAAAATATTGAGACAAAAGGAGAAACTGCTGGTTATCAGCAGTTTCTTCTTTTGTTTCAATGTTTTCCCAAACCTATTCTCTTAGGGACGTCAAAACAAGGTCTTGTTTGGGAAAGGGTTAATATGCAAATATTGACATGTTCTTAATGTGCAAAATTTGATACTGGTATGTTTGTTCAAAATATGTCTTAATGCAGCGGCGGATCCAGGATTTCTGTAAGGGGGATTCGGATATATTCAAATAGGGGGGGGGGGGTCATTTTTCTAGTATTACACAATTTTGACTGAGTTTCTGCATGAAAACGAAATAATCAGGTTACAGAGGGGGTTCAGTTAAACCCCCCCCCAAACACCCCCTGGATCCGCCGATGCAAACACGCAAACTAATATTCTGACATTAAAACAATTTCTACTAATCAATCTTGAAGAAACTGTTATTGAAACAATGAGTAAATATAGATTTGTTTTTAAAAAAATAGCAAAACATTATGATAAACTGCAAAATTATTTTTCTTTGTCATTTTGATACATGTAAACATGGTGGATGGGGTAATCTTTCACGGAAACTTGATAATATAAGCAAATAATAAAATCTTGGAAGAC
The DNA here is from genome assembly GCA_963680895.1 of Fragum sueziense. Taxonomy (NCBI): domain Eukaryota; kingdom Metazoa; phylum Mollusca; class Bivalvia; order Cardiida; family Cardiidae; genus Fragum; species Fragum sueziense. The sequence continues at coordinate 49,704,051 of OY804596.1, forward strand.
AATGAAAATAGTGTTCTATTGCATGTTTAGACTCTTATCTGTGTTCTAATCAACAAAACAGTGAGTAAAGGTGAAATCGATTTGTTGATTATCATGATATTTTTAGTCCAGCCTGCAACATGTCAATATTTGCATATTAACCCTTTCGTCATCACAGAAACACTCGAGGAATGTGTCTCCAGACTGCTTATCTGGAAGGAAGGAATGGAGAAAAAAGGACTGCGAGTAAACGCAAAGAAGACGAAGATCATGATCTGCGGAAAGGGACTGGATACTCTGGAGAGCTCTGGGAAGTTCCCATGCGCTGTATGCCGCACTGGAGTAGGTAATAACAGCATCCTATGCAGTGGTTGCAGTAGCTGGGTCCACAAGAAATGCAGCGGACTGAAAAAGCTCAAAGAGGACCCAAACTTCAAGTGTGCCCGCTGTATGGGAGCAGCAAGACCACTCGACGGAAGACCCCAGTCAGAGGTGCAGGTAGGACAGGACAAGCTGGAGGTGGTGGCATCGTTTTGCTACCTGGGAGACATGCTTTCGGCAGCTGGTGGATGCGACTCAGCCACCATAACTAGAGTCAAATCTGCATGGAAGAAGTTTAAAGAGCTGATGCCAATACTCACTTCACGCCACCTCACCTACCAAACACGAGGAAAAGTCTACTCAACATGCGTCAGAAGCGTCATGATTTACGCAAGCGAGACATGGCCCCTTTCCAAGCCCAACCTACAACGCCTGCAACGAAATGACCGTGCGATGATTAGACGGATCTGCAATGTACGTCCACAAGATATCTCCAACGCCAGGTCAAAGGAGCTACGTAAACAGCTTGGTCTTGATGACTTAGAACCCATCTTGAGAGAACGAAGGCTCAGATGGTATGGACATGTGGACAGATCCGACGGGGCTATTAAAACGGCACACGACATGCAGGTCACAGGAACTCGCAGGCGAGGAAGGCCCAAGATGACTTGGAAACAATTGACAGAGAGGGATCGCAGGGAATGGAATCTATCCACCATTGACCCACACAATAAGAAGGACTGGAGACAGGGAGTAAGAACAGCCATGCGTGCAGCTAGCCAGCTACCTGGAAAGGAGCCCACTGATGTGGATTGTGCTTCTACACCTGCACGTTAAATATGAAACCCGGGAGTGAGTGAGTGAGTGAGTGCCATGAAAATTAGACCTGCAAAAATTTTGGGTCTCTCTTTATGAACCATATTTTCACCAATTTCCTTCTAGCTGATTTTGGTAGATTTTTAAATGGTGATTTTACGGATTATGAAAAATATAAAAATAGCAAAAGATTATGTTTAACTGCAAAGTTATTTTTATGTGACATTTCTATACATGTAAATGTGGTGGGTGGGGTAATCCTGCACGGAAACGTACTATTAAGCAAATAATAAAATCGTGGGAGATGATAAAAAAAGAGATTCATTTCATTTCTAGACTCTTACTTTTGTTTCCTTCAACAAAACAATGAGATAGGGTGAAAAAGAAAGGTTAATTTAGGGATTCTATGGCATTTTGTGTCCAGCTTGCCTAGATAATCAGACATGCAAAAATTTAGGGTCTCCCTTTTTAGACCACACTTTTACAAATTTCTGTCGCTTTGATTTTGGTAGGTTTTTAATAAGTAATTCTACATATATTTAGCATCATAAAAATAACAAAATATTATGTATAACTGCAAATTTTATTTTTTGTGGCATTTCAATACATGTAAATGTGGTGGGTGGGGTAATCCTTCACGAATATCTAATAGTAAATAAATCATAAAATCGTGAGAGACAATGAAAAAAGTGTTTCATTTTATTTCTTGTACTCTAATATATGTTCATTTCAACAAAACAATGAGAAAAGGTGGAATAGATGGGTTTATTGGGTGAATTTATGTTATTTTGTGTCCAGTCTGCAACAAAAATTAGACAAGCAAAAATTTTGGGTCACCCTTTTTGAAGCAAATTTTCACCAATTTCCGCCCGATAGATTTTGGTAGATTTTTAAACAGTGATTCTACAGATATTTAACATTATAAAAATGCAAGAAACATTTCTGTTGCAATTAGTTTGAGGTTTGGCCCATTTTTCGGGTTTATTGACTGGACTAATAGGATCATGTTCACAAAATATCATGTCAATTCATACAAAAATAAAGGTTGTAGAGATAGTTTCGTAAAGTTAGTACATCAAAAATAAGCAAAATCTGAGATTGACAGAAGGACGAATACAGAATATATACAAACTCATACATGATTAATGATTCCAAAAATCTCCTCTCCTTAGTACATTGAAACTACATACAAAATTTCAATTCGATCTGATCTATACAGAAAAACTTATTTAACTTCAAAGTAAACATTTGCTTCTCATGTCAATTTACCCCACCCACTTTGTTAGCCATTATCTCCGAAAATAAGCCCTCATCAGATTTTTTACACATACAAATTAAAGATATTATATAACCCTATCAATTCACAGAATTTAAAGAAAATCTATTTTTTGAACCCTTATTGCAACCCATCCTTTCATTTCATTTCATTAAGAAAAGTTTTACTTTAGACTTAAAAGAGTTAAGATTAGAAACATCCTTAAGAGAACTTGGTAAAGAATTCCATAATTTAGACCCACTGAAAGCGAAAGTTTTCTTACCATTAGAGCCAACCTTGGGTAAAATAAAATTGCCCGTGGAATGAGAGCGTGTATTGTAAGAGTGAACTGCATTAAAAGAGACAAAATTATCACTCATGTATTCAGGACTTAAGCCATTCTTTATTTTGAAAACATTGCATAAAATAATCTGTTCAACTATTTTTTCTACAGGAAGCCAATTCAACATTTTAAAATGTTCAATACAAATATGTACATTGTGCTCTAAGTTTAAAACAAAACGGATTAACTTGTTTTGAGTAGTTTGAAGTTTAGTTTTCAAAGATTTGCTGAGACCATTATAACAAAATGAACACGCATAGTCATAATGACATTGTATAAGAGATGAAGCAATAAGTTTTTTAGTCTGTTCGGTTAGGAAGTTACGTTTTCTATACAAAAACTTTAAACGTGCGTTAGCTTTCTTCAATACGGAACTAGCAATATCGTCACCAGACAAGGACTGTTCAATGGGACAGTACCAGGTTCGAAAGATAACTTTTATTTACCTATCGGATTAACTCCCTTGAATCTACTGGGTAGTTCCGGTCGGATTTTACTCTATATGTCTATATAGAAATAGTGTTGATTCAAATCATCTGACATCATATAAGCAAAGAATTTATACGAATTTTTGCTCTTTTCTAGATAATTATAAATAATTTGTAAACTGTAGAAAACAGCTTTTTTCAGAATGTAATTTTTATGGGTTTATTTTCAATTCATAGGTAATGCTATGCCGCGTGTCCTTGTTTGAAACGAATTAACAATTTAATATATTAATTGTTTCATTCTTTTAATCAGACTTCCTCACTTCGCGTTTAATGGGTATCATAAGACATTGCAAATATGAAAACTAAAGTAAAATGAGGTGTAACCTATAATAGTTTACTCTGAATATGCTTTTAAATCTCGGCAACTCCGTCGTCATAGTTGGTGACCTTCTAGTATAACATAAGGGCCGCGGCCTTAGCGCAGTTGGTAGCGTATCTGACCCTCATTCGAGAGGTCCCGGGTTCGATACCCGGCCGCGGCTAATACCCTTTCTGACAAAATTGTCACCCACCAATGGGTTTGAAATCGTTAACCTTAGTGGGCGAGCAGCTGGAGGCTCGGTAAGGGTGTTGTGGTAGTACTGGTTTGAGAAACAACAGGAATCCATGAGTAGGTGCTCCAGCCGCCGCGATATGACCCTGGTAGTTGAAAACGGCGTAAAACCCCAATAAACGCAAACTCTAGTATAACATACTTAAATTTTATTGCTTGGAAAGGGATTAAGAATTAATTGTTACCGACAAGAGGAGATTGACATGTGTATGTGTATGTGCATATCATCCTAATCAAATTCCTTTAATTATCCAGCACGAGATTACAAGTTACTGTATATCACGCTTAGTCAATAGACATAAGATCTACAAGAACGACGTGATAAATAGACATGACAACATTCCAACTTTCATCCCGCATTACGTAATTTTACGACTGAATAAACACATTTGCTTAAAAGTGAAATTGCAATATGTATGACAATAGACAAGTGACAAAAAAAAGTTTGTTGGAAGTTTAACCCTTTCCCAAATTCCATCATTTTAAATTAACTGTTCTTATTGTGAAGCTGTTGCTGCTTGCATGTTACAAAATGTTTTATACCAAAGGCAAAATATGCATAAATCATAGTAAACTGGATATTAAAGGAAATGGGGAAATCGCTAATTATCAGCAATTTGTCCATTTCTCTCATTTTTTCCTTACATATTTCTTATGGAGAAGTAAAAAACCAGGTTTCGCTTGGGAAAGGGTTAATGGTTAATGGACGGTACTGGATATATAACAACTGTACACGGCAACAGATAACAGGGGTAAACTCTTCTAAAACAAATATTTTAAATCTTCAACAAACCTTAAGGCTATGATTTGAATCGTTTTGACAGGATGATTCATTGAATACCAACAGCACAGGGTTTGATAAAAAAATTAAGATATTTTGCATTTTGAAATGCCTTTACCTCTCTTATCTGTAGCCCCAACCGGAAGCGGAACAACCCAAAATTTCAAGGGGGATAACTTTCAAGGGAAATCACTCTTAGATCTCGGTAGAGGCGGATTGTAACCCCTAAGTATTTAACTGAGGTTGAAGATTGTATTACAACACCATTACAAGAAACATTTAAAGATGAATTTGATTTCAATTTATGTTTTGAACCGAAAAGAATTGTTTCTGTTTTTCCAAAATGAAGGGATAGTTTCTTGTCTAATAGCCACTCACTTATTGAGTTCAAATCTTCACTAAGATGACTTTCAATTGAAGCCCTTGATTTATTTGCAACTAAAATAGCAGAGTCATCAGCATGCAACAAAAGTTTATTTTTGTTAACAGCTGGCATATCATTCACATATAAGAGAAAAAGAAGTGGGCCCAAGATTGAACCTTGTGGGACACCGCATGTAACGGTCGATGGTTTTGAAAAAGTTCCAGAGATATCAACAAGTTGCTGTCTACATGACAAATATGACTTGAACCATCGGACAATGTCATTACTGAGGCCTATACATTCAAGTTTCATTAAAAGTATGGAGTGGTCTACTGTATCGAACGATTTTCTAATAAAGCAATTCCTACTAAGTTACCCTTATCTAATTGAAAACGAATAAATTCAGTTAAGTGAATTAAACATGTATCTGTTGAATAATTTCTTCTAAAACCAGACTGCAAGCTATATAAAATATTTTGTTGATTAAGATACGATTCAAGCTGATCATATACAACACGCTCAAAAACTTTTGAAATGACACTCAAAATTGAGACAGGTCTGTAGTTACCTACATCTGTTTTGTTGTTCTTTTTGTACAAAGGGACAATTCTAGCTGACTTTAGATCATCTGGAACTACTCCCTGAATCAACGATAAATTAATCACATGTGAAAGAGGACATGCTATTAAAACAGAACCATCGACAACAAATTTTGCATTTATACCATCTAATCCTGTAACTTTTGTTGGACAAATATTACTAAGATATTTGTAGATCTTATTTTCACTGACTAGTGAAAAAGAAAATCTATTAGGTCTAATACCTTTGTTAGAATAAAATTTAGAAACAAAGCTGTATCCAAATTTAAACGACGGGGAAGGGAGCTTTGATACCAAATCTAATGCCACATTTGTGAACTTTTCGGCTACTGTCATTTTATCGAAACAGAGATCACCATTGACATCAAGACCAATACTCTGACCAGCAGAGCAACCAGACTTTTTGGAAGGCATTCCAAGCTGCTTAAGATATTTCCATAATGACTTGGAGTCCGAGTTATGCTCATTTAATATTTGTGAAAAATAATCTTCTTTTGTTTTATTGATAATACTTTGAGTTTTGTTTCTGAGGTTCTTAAATATTTCATAATTTTCATCTGTGTTTTGTCGTTTAAAATTATAAAAAGCCTGATTACGTTCTTTAATATTGAGTAGCACAGTTTCATTCACCCAAGGTTCAGTTCTCTGTTTAGTTCTAATTTCTTTCAAAGGAGCTAACTTATCAATTACAGTGAGAAAAATAGAGTTAAACTGCACCCAAGCATCAGAAGCATTATCACATAGCATAAGAGGAGACCAGTCAACAGCCAATAAATCTCTTTCCAAGTTCTCTTTACTGTAATTCTTTAGTGACCTGATCTTGACTGTTTTATAAGTACTAATGGCATTTTTATGAACTTTTCTAGTACAATAAATCGTGAAATGATCACTGAAAGTAGTTTGCAAAACACCATGTTGTAAAACTTTATCTTTGTCTGAAGCAAGGATTAAATCAATTGTAGTTGAAGAACTGGAACAGACGCAGGTAAAATCATTTATCAGTTGATTAAGATCAAACATAGTTATAAAAGACTTCAAAGTGCTAAGATGAACACATTTACTATTTTTAGAAACATCTGTATTAAAATCACCTAGAATATAAGATTCATAGTCATTAAAATGTGAAGATTTTGAACATACATCTTCTAGTACACTATAAAAGTTAGATTGTTTAGGTGGTCTGTACACAACAGCAATCAAAATTGGTTTAGTCTTTGGAAGCAAAAGTTCAATCCAGACAGCTTCAAGTTGTTCATGTTGTAAGTCTGTGCATGTGTTGAAAGCCAAATCAGATCGAATGTATAGACAAACACCTCCCCCATGTCTGTCTCTATCACGACAAACAAGACTGTAGTTACTGATGGCTAATTCAGAGCCAGGACATGGGTGAATATCTCCACTGAGCAACAACATTATATTCAGCCAGCAAGTTGGGCTGCATGACGATGAAGTGTCCCTTGTCTTAGTGTTGGAACTCATGAGGACGTTGTTTGTATGCTCATATAGATACAGATGGCCATAAGGTATTGAATTTGACAGCACTGGTCCAATTATAGGTTCATCCGGATATATGGTCAGTTCATTGGGATAGAAATTTTGGCGAATGTGGATGGTTAGACATCGAAGTATTAGTATCGGGAGTAGCTTATATAGTTCCATTTTACTTTATTTACTTTCGATTGTTCAAATTTGTTGGTTGAACGATGATTTTTTGTCTTTCTGCTTTGTTTACAAAATTGATGCCTTCCTATGTTATCTCCCTCTATGTATTGAAAAATGGATAATTATAAACAAATGTCAAATAATGTGAACTCGAACTGTTGTGTTAAATGAACTGGTCATTATGCCATCTTCTCTCTAGCTTTCTTGATCAATGAGGGAATATCTCTTCCTTCAAAAGGTTTTATCTTGCCATGATGAACTACTCTTTCAGACCATCTTTTGTCCATCTGGAGAAGAAAATTAATGTCTGTTATTTTCCTTTTCAGCAAAAACGGACCGTCGTAGAGTTTTTCTAGCTTTTGGTTTACTCCAACTTTTCTTGACTCGTGAAGAAGCCAGACAACATCACCATCTTTGTAGTTATGGAATTGCAGTTTCATATCGTAGGTACTCTTTTGACGCTGCGTTTTGTTTCCAAGATGTCTGCGGACTATATCATGGGCTCGTTGTAGCTTCTCCTTCAAGGTGTCGACATATTCTCCATAGTTGGTTATTTCCTCGCTCGTCTGTGTCGTGGTACTGCCAAAGATGAGTTCCGCAGGTAAGCGTATTTCTCGTCCTATCGCCATTAAATTGGGTATCAGGTTTGTTGACTCAGACGGTGTTGCTCTATATGCGCCAGCAAGACAGCCGAGGTGTAAATCCCAGTCAGTCTGCTCATCACACAGGTATGCGCGTATCATGCTTAGCAGAGTTCGATTAAATCTCTCACACTGTCCGTTGCCTTTTGGATTTCGTGCTGAAGTTCGTGTCTTTCGAATTTCAAGCATTTTGGTCAGCTGTCGAAATATTTCGCTTTTGAATGTTCTGCCTTGATCACTGTGTATTGACAATGGACAGCCCCACCTTGCTACAAAGTTGTTTAAGATTTGCCTTGCACGTTCTTCCGCAGTAAGATCCCGCACTGGTAAAACCTCAACATATTTGGTGAATAAATCGGTCGGTACTAAGATGTGCTTGTGGCCCCGTGGTGTCAAAGGAAGCGGTCCAATTTAATCGATGGCCAGGATATCCCATGTTGCTCCAACTCTTATGTGCCCTTGTGGTGCTTTTGGTGCCTTCTGCGGCTTCTTGCTGGATGCACAGGTTTGACAGGACTTCACATAGGCTTGTATTTCTTCTTTCATGGCATACCAATAGAATCTCTGGCTAGTCTTCTCTTTGATCTTCTTTACACTAAGGTGACCGGATAAGATAGTATCATGCATTTGCTTCATCACATTTTCTTTCAGGGTGTGTGGGACAATGAATTGAAGAAAAGATCCTGAGTTGTCTTTCTTGGTGAAGCGTTTAAATAATAGGCCATCGACTAGCTCTAGTGAGTTCCACGTTAACCAATAGTGTCGTGTTGCTGGGCTGCGGGTTTCGACATCTTGCCAGGCAGGTTTTGTCTTGACCATTACTGCCTGGTGAACAGGTCCAATATCTTCAACTTGCTCTTGTGCAGACTTGAGATCTGTTTTGGAAATACCCCCAGCACACTGCCAACCATATTGATCCCTGTTTGGACGTTTTGCTGGTTTACTGGTACCAGGCTCCATTGTCATAGATTTCTCTGATGCTGGTTTACTGGTGCCAGGCTCTACTGTCATGGGTCTCACTGGTACTGGCTTATTGGTACCAAGCTCTGCTGTCGTGGCTCTGACTGGTGCTGGATTACTGGTACCAGTCTCTACTACCGTGGATCTCACTGGTGCTGGTGTACTGGTACCAGTCTCTACTGTCACGGATCTCACTGGAGCTAGTTTACTGGTACCGGGCTCCACTGTCATATATTCTTCTGGTGTTGGCTTACTGCTACCAGGCATACTCGGTACAACTTCTGCTTGGACAGTGCCAGTGGGGATAATAGACATCATTCTCTTGTACCGGTCACTAATCATCATTTCTTGAGCTCTCTTGGTACATTTTCTGCAAGGACCGCACTTTAGTTGCTCACTCATATCGGCATCTGGGCAGTCACATTCTCTTGGGTTCTCACACCGGGACAGGGCATCAATGGGCTTGTTTTCTACCTGGTCGATATTGGATAGCAAAATCGTATTGTGACAGAATCTCAATCCACCTGGCGATTTTACTGCGTGTTTTTTTCAGGCTAAACAACCATACTAGGGCTTGATGGTCAGTCCTCACCAGGAATCTTCTTCCTAACAGGTACTGCCTGAGATACTCAATAAAATATCTAACAGCTAACAATTATTTTTCAGTTATGCAGTAATTGCGCTCGGCTTTGTTCATGGCCCTTCTTGCATACGCTATGACTTTCTCTCTGTCATCTTGTACCTGCGATAAAACTGCCCCGATCGCCACATCGGATGAGTCAGTATCCAGAATAAATTCACAACCATCATTTAGAGGGTAGCCCATTATTTCTCCACTGACTAGGGCTGCTTTAAGATTTTCAAAAGAGTCTTGACAAGCCTTGGTCCGTTCGAATCGTCTCCCCTTCTTCGTTAGGTCAACCATTGGTCTGGCTTCTTTGCTAAGTCTTGTATAAACCTGCGAAAGTAGGAACACATAGCAACAAACTCTTTAATTTGCTTTGGAGATTTGGGTGCGGGCCATTCAACAATTTTGGAAATGTTTGTATGACTTGGTTTTATGCCTTCTTTAGAGACCACATGTCCCAAAAAGGTAACTTTTTTCTGTAGCATTTCACACTTTTCAGGTTTCAGCTTTAAGCCGGCTTGTCTCTTCTATTGTTCTTGCAAACACGATTATATCGTCTATGTAGATAATACATGTCTGCCACTGTAGTCCTTGCAGGGTAAGCTCCATGGTCCTTTGGAAGGTACTGGCCGAATTATTTAAACCAAACGGCATTTTGACCGTCTCAAATTGCCCGAATTTGCATGCAAAAGCTGTTTTCGGTATATCCCCTTCACTGGGATCTGGAAGTAGCCGCTGGTAATATCAAATGTGCTGAACAAGGTGGATCCTGATACTGCATCGAGACAATCTTGGATCCTGGGCAGAGGGAAGGCGTCTGGGATGACCAATTTGTTAAGTCATCGGTAGTCTACGCATGGACGAACACCACCACATTTTTTCTTCTTTACCAGCACTATTGGCGATGCCCAAGGGGACGTACTCTTCCGTGCTACTTTTTGTTGTAACAGCTTGTCCATTGTCTTCTTCTCTTCTGCCGCGTAAGCCATTGGGACCTTTCTTGGCAGCTGTTTTATTGGTACTGCACTTCCAGTGTCAATCGAAAGTTCGGTTAAATGTGTGGAACCGAGATCCCATTCGTCTCTTGAGAATACATCTTGGTATTTTTCAAACAGGTTAGCTATCGCGATTCTATCTTCTTGCTTTCATTCTTCTGTGGCCCTTTGGTACAGTTCTTGCAGATGGCTGGGTATATTCGGCTTCTGCCTATCTTTTCTCTCAATGTTTTCATGCTTGGTCCGTTCTATTTTTCTTCTGCAATTGTATTCTTCGAATATTTGTGTTATCTAACATTTCCACATTCTCTTCATCAGCAATGGCTATCGGATCTTCTGTTACAGGCTCTGCGCATCAACAACTGCGTTTTGTCAAAGTTCTACCGTACTTTGGAAAGGATTTAATATGCGGATTTTGCTTGTTACATTCGTACTATTATCTACTAGGGCGGCTGCCATCTACAATGGGTAAGTGTCCTTAAACCCTCTTGTCGGTTCAATGACAAACTCGTTCAGGTTTAAGATGTCGTCTTCTTCCGTTCTGTCAATGTAAACATCGATGAGAGCCTCGCTGTGATCTGGGATTGTGTAGTTGTCTGCCAGAGTGACCATTCTGCTGTGATTTTTGGTGCCTGTGCTTATGCAGGGTACTTCGTGTCCTTTCAAATTTATAACGCCTTTACTCATTATAAAATCGGCTTGACTTATTTCGTCATTTTGCAAGATATCCATTCCAAGCAACCCATCATCTTCTATTTGGGCGACTATTATTTCCTTTTGCAGTTTGACTGGACCCAATTCAATCTCAAATATGCCTTTTCCCATCTCTTCTATAGGGGTTCCATTCGCATTTACCAGGTTTGTTGACTGTTTCAGTATAGGTCTGTTTTGCGGATTGATACTTCTATACACCTTGTCTGATATCACTGTTTTGGTTGCCCCTTTATCTGTTGTGAAAAGTACTGTTTTGCCTTCTATTGCTCCTTTCACGTATAGACTGTTGTTCCCTGGTCTTCTTCGGATTGAGTCGGTACTATGATTTACATCATTGTGGCCATTAATGTTGTTATGGGCCTCGCCTCGACCACTAGGCTCGGCCTCTACCAGTTTAAATGGCTCTGGTTTCGTGTTTTGTTTTCGTCTTGCCTTTCTTGGTCTTGCCTTTGCTGCTTTGACTTCTGTGGACAGTCTGTAACGAAATGTCCTCCTTCCCCGCATGTGAAACAGGTATATTCTCTTTTGTCCTTCATTGAGTCTTGGCTAACTATCTGGTTGAGTTTGGATATGACTTCAAGCAAGGCCGCAGGGAGGGAGCTTGACGCTTTACCTCCCTGTATTGTCTCTTTTCGCCTTTTTGGGTAGTCTGTCTGATATCGGTCTGCTTCGACATAGTCTTGCCTCGGTGGCTTCGTCTGTGTCGCCATCTGAGTCAGATTCTTCTTCTGATGAGCAATCCTCGTAAACTTAACCGGTGAATCTCTTCATTTTTCGTTCGTTACAAGGATCTCTTTGTTTGCCCTGTCGCACATGACCGAATCTAACTAGATGCTAGACAGCTTCATCTATGGTTTTGGGATCTTTGTTGAATTGACTTCGAATCTCGCCTCGCTGTCTTTCAACCCATCGAGAAAACGTCGAACCAGATCTTCCTGTCGGACTTGGTTTCCCCTTGATTTATAAGCCTTTGCGTAAAGTCTTTTTAATTCTGCCGCGTACTCTTCAGCAGTCTCTCCGTTTCGTTGGTCTATCTTGCTGAATTTTGCGGCATATGATTGTTGAGTCTCTATTACTCTGAACTGGTTGGTTAATTCATCTCTTAGCTCATTGTAATTAAACAATTTTCATCTGGGGAGCTGTGTATAAACAAAGTCACCAGCATGGCCTTGTAGTCTAGGTAGGATGTGATCCACCATTTCTTCTCATTCCATTGGTTGCGCTCAGCGATCACCTGAAACCGATTTATCCATACCGACCAATTTTCCTTGCCTGAGAAATGGGGTATCTTAATGTCATTGTAGCTTGTTTGTCGCTGTGCCCTATGCTGTTGGTACTCTCTATCTGAATTCTGTTCAAAGCTGTGTCTGTGTTTAGGTGGTAGGCTGCCTTGTCTATGTTTATCTCTATCATTTATGTAGGGTCTGAAGTTTGCTTGAGGGAAATGACCAGTATAGCTGTGACCGTGCGGACGGGTTGACCAGGCTGCATTTGTGGCATTTCCCCTTCCATGGTTCCAATTTGGCTCTCTCGTGCTGTTTCTCTGTTCGTGCTGGTTACCAGTTCTATATACTAGTATGCTGTGCTGGTTACTCCCATCAGCGCCTCTGTTGTAAGGTAACAGTCTTAGATCACATCTTTCTAGTCGTCCTGTTGAACCATTTGATATGTTAGTAGTGAGCCTTTCAACCTATGTCTCTGCCGTGCATGATGAGCTAGTTCTTTTGTCAGTTCTGTATTCTGGGTTGGTAGGCTGGTTTCTCAGTGTGTCGCCTTCGGCCGTGTTGCTCAAGTACTGTACGGTCTGTGTTGCTCTCGCCCTCTTCTGTAGCTGTATACTGTGAATGACTGCTGTACTATGTGTCATCCGCCTGCTGCTCTGCTGTGCCGTTTCTTCTCCCCATTATAGTAATCTGCAGGTTGTGAGTTCGAATCTCTGGATACACTGTACTTTAATGACTTGTACTAGATCCCACTTCTTGGACACCAGGTTTATGTTGCGAGCCAGCAGTCGGTCGAAGATGTACAGATGGGGAAAAGGGGTGGGGTTGGACTCCAGATAATTAAATAATTTGGACAATAAAGAAACAAAATCAAAGTGTTTGAGTTCTCAAAATAATTTGAATAAGACCTTTGTAGATCTAATAATAATCTCGCATAAAAATAGTACAACAATGGTATTATTAAGAGGTAACAAGAGCTTGACTTAATCCCTAACAATGAATAATTTCCTCAAAGATGACACGAATAAAAGCCGATGTTCGGAAAACACTTAATAAATCTAGAATTTTGTTTCAAAGAATTGTCAGGTGTGAAGCCGTTAAAAAATAGAGCAGTGGAACACCACTGCCTTAAAACGTAAATTAAAACTACCAAAATCGTTTAAACAAGCAAACGTAAGATTTCTAATTTAGCTCGACTCAAAACAAAAGCAAAATAAATAATGTTGATAAAGATAATTTTTAAATCAAATAAAAATAATAACGGAGGTGTCTACGAAAAAATCAAAACTGGAGTCAATTTCTAAGTCCGAACATGGGCTTTTATACGGTTGTTTCCAACAGTTTTTCTTGTGGGATTTCCAACAAAACAATTTGTTGGAAATTCGTCACACAAAAAAAATCTTGTTGGAAAATATTACTACGCGAAGTGCTTTAGGTACTCGTAAAGAGTTTTGACGACTATAGACCTGCGTAAGACAAACTATGATAAATATCGAACAATAATATATGTGTCATCTTTACCTAAAATACGATTATAAAATGCAGTTGTTTAGTATTTGTTTTCGAATATGGCGCTATTTTTGTGAGAGAGATAGAGTCGATGAGTCGGTAAATGACGTCATCACTTCTATCCCACGAGGCAAATGCAAAATAAAAAAAAACCCAAAAAACCAAAACAAAAAACAAAAAAAAAAAAAAAATGGCTGCCGCGAGTGACAAGGAAGTTATGTCGAATCTTTGAAAACGAATACTACACAAATTATACGCAACATTCTTCTAACATAATGAAAAGGTGAGTGAGTAACGAATGTGTAAGCTTCGCAGACTTTTGTAAGAAGACTCGTATTCACTTTTAGACTGAATAAAAGCATTTATCATCTAGACTAATCAAGATTGAATGCTCTCGAGATCTGGCGCGTTACAATATTTTTTCGCTTAATTCGTCTGTAATTATGGCTATCAGATGAAACAGAAATTTGAATTTGCTAACTCAGAATGCTACGTTTCGATCAAGCTAAGAATTACATTGATACAATATCTTATATTTACCATATTTAATTTCCCTTTTCTCAAACAAAACGTTGTTTTGACGTGTCTATGAGAGAAAACTTTGGAAAACATTGAAGCAAAAGAAGAAAATGCTGATAGTCAGCATGTTTTCCTTTTGCCTCAATATTTTCTGTACTATATTGTGCACAATTCTAAGCTTTAATAACATTTGTCGCCTGCATCAGCTCTTGAATTGAAACACTTCAAAAAATGTCGTTTGGAAAAGGCTTGAACGTTCACAGAAAGTTTCTTATCATATGACAAAGTGCGATTTAAAATTGTGGTTTGGTGATAGAATGCTGCATCACACAAAAACTGGCTTCAATTTATTGTCTTTTGTTAACACATTCCTCCATTTATGGTTGAATTTACATGAAACTTTGACGGAGAGTTTCTCATTATATGCAGCCTTTTGTATGAAGTTTTAGTAATATTTTGGTTCGCTTTCATTTAACCTTTTACCACACAGTGAATCTTTGATTCCTCACAGGAAAATGGTTTCGGAAAACAATGTGGAAAATGACGAAATTTCTTACGAAATGCAATTTATTCATTTACCAAAATGTATTATATACAAAACACAGCGGGATGTAAAATGCCATTCCTTTTAAATTGTCGTCTGCAACATTTTCGAATTTGACCTGTCTGAAATTTTGCTGTTGGGTTAAAATGTCTTGTTAATACAGCTCTACCTACATTCATAGATGAATTTGCATGAAGATTGCTCAGAATGTTCCCAAGCATATAACCATGCACAATTGTCACATTTTGATGATTTTATGTTGTGTCTCCACTAGGACTTTTATTACTTTGATTAACCTTTTTATTACACAATATGAGTATTTTCCATAAAGTTCGTTGACATTCATAAGTTATGAATAAGTAAGAATGCAATGAATAACTGCTATCAATCCCCGTTAACTTTATTATGTTTTTGCTTATAAAACTTTTTAATATTAATGAATTTTATACACACTTAATCAAACTGCATCGTTCTTTTACAGTAATGTGAAGCACAACAGATCACGCCACGACGTAATAGTGACAGTGTACGCTTGCCTATAACGTTTGGCACAAAAAACTGAATGACGCTTCAAGATAATACCATTTCTAAAACAAAAAAATCTCATAATAAAATTATATAACATCTTTGAATTTCCATGACGTTTCCGGTGATTTTCATCGGGTCATGATAAATATTCCAATTCTAATCTAGACTTTGTTTTCAAAATTTGGGTACCATTTCATTATCCATATATTTTAAGGTAGAAGACCAATAATGAAAAAGACCACTTTCTAGCCATACGAAATGCATCAAATTACACGCACTTCTAAATCGACTTCACATAAATTGATTCACCGTGTCGAATTTCAAATTTATGTTTCAAGAAGATTTTTTTTTTTTACAAATATCATTGTACTCTATATTCATATGCAAAAGCAGTAATTTTGAACATTTTTGTCAAATATTTTATATTTTCATAAGTATACATGAATTCAAAATTCTAAACCGTACAAAATGCTTATGTTTATATTTGGAATTGAAATGTAACACAGTTTAGGTTGGCATTTTCCAATTTTCGCCGCTGGCACTGTGGTGCTAATTATGGGTTTTCGACCTTAAATGATTAAAAAAAATACCTCCACAATCAATCAGAACGTACGTCGACCCAACAGGTAACGTACAAATATGTCCTCCTTTTGATAGCTGTACGGGTAAACGTTGACAGAATGTTGAGGCGCTCTCAGGCTCTAGGACAAGTGACAGTTTATGGCTGCTTATCCCCGCCTGCAAATTAAACAAAATAAAAGTCGTTTCACTCTCTTGTATGGCATGTGGAACGTTGCAAAATTCGATAAATATTTTTATGTGATATAATTTTATATTTATATTCTATATTTGTTTTATTCTTATTCTAAAAATATTTTTCTGTGATATAATTTTATATTTATATTCTATATTTTTTGTTTATATTGTATATTTTTTATTTATGTTCTTTATTTTTTATTTATGTTCGATAACGCGAAAAAAATTTATGTGATATAATTTTTTATCTATATTGTATATTTTTTTTTTTATTTATGTTCTATATTTTTTTATTTATGTTCGATAACGCAAAAAAAATATGTGATATAATTTTTTCATTTATATTCTATATATTTTATTTATGTTCTATAATTCTTATTTATGTTCGATGATAGCGCGAAAAAAATTTATGTGGTATAATTGCATCATGGGATACTCGTGACATTGATTGGACAACGGTTTTCACAACAAAGATGGCTGCCCCCGCAAGGCGTGTAAAACATGTTGTCGTTTATCTAAAGATTTGTTTGCATAATATAGGGATAGGATCACACACTGTCACTGTCTTTATTATCACAGATATCTGACAAGCGTCTGTCTGTCTGTCTTTAGGTTTATTTATAGCAGAGTGATAAAGACAGTGACAGTGTGTGATCCTATCCCTATATTATGCGAACAAATTTTTAGATAGACGACAGCATGTTTTACACACCTTGGGGGGGCAGCATATTCGTTGTGAATACCGTTGTCCAATCAAATCGTTTGTTACAAATGTCACTAGTATCCCATGATGCAATTATACCACATACATTTTTTGGCGCTATTATCGAATATAAATAAAGAATATAGAACATAAATAAAAATATAGAATATAAATAGGAAATTATATCACATAATTTTTTTCGCGTTATCGAATATAAATAAAAAATATAGAACATAAATAAAAAATATACAATATAAATTAAAAATTATATCACATAATTTTTTTTCGCGTTATCGAACATAAATAAAAATATAGAACATAAATAAAAAATATAGAATATAAATAAAAAAATATATCACAGAAAAGTAATTTTAGAATATAAATAAAAAAAATATAGAATGTAAATATAAAATTTTATCACATAAAAATATTTATCGAATTTTGCAACGTTCCACACGCCATACTCTTGACATTCGAGTATTTAATCAGCTTTGCAGTTTACAAGTGATTTACAACACAGCAACTGAAATTAATAAAAATACCGTTTAGGACAGTGTTTCAAAGAACACATCAGACTAACATTCGTGTCAGAAAGCTGCAATGCTACATGTCTTGTGGAACACTCGGTCGTTACTGTAAAACTTCAATGTTTCGTACCATAAAAGTTTTGTTACCAGAGTTTCGATAATATGACATTTATTTACTATTCACCATTTTCGACTGTTTTTCTGTAGTTGGAAATTGAGGACTTAGAGCAAGACAGTTGTCACAAGTGTGTATGCCCTTACCTCTGTTTTGCGTCATTGTATTCACGTGTAGATGTTATTGAAGGCCGGCTCTTGAAGCCGGCCTTCACTCGAATGCTTTTTCAATGTATGATGTGGGAAGTTAACATTTACAACATTTTCGACATTTTGATGTAAACTGACTGATCTGTAAGTCAATAATTGACGTTGACCATGAAGGTTATATCTTTAACATACTTACACCTTTGAGACCCAAAATATCACAAAATTAATCGCGTTTGTATATTATTCCAATTCTAATAACTAACCGCCCCGATCACGTGACTATCAGATAATCCACGATCCATAGAAATACCGGAATGCACAAAAACCGTAGAATGTCGATATATCTTGTCTATTTTAAAAACGCAATCGGCAAGCTTTGGTAGTTACCGAAACGCGTACCAAATCCGGCATTTGACCCATTCCCATGTGAACGTCTTGGTTGAAATCATCCGATGAAATACTCATACGTTTCGGTATTTCTATGGACCCGATAGACTGGGTTACTACCCCTAGAAGAGATACGGCGGGGTACCAGTTTAAGGACCCGATAAATTAGCTTTAATTTTTAATTCTGTTATGACGGTGTAACAGATGCCCTAGCTCAGACGGTCAGACGCTCGTAAAGAATGCAAGTAATGTTAAACACTATGTGGGTTGAACACCTTATCTCGGCTGTATAAAATTTCTCTCAAATGCCTTTATGAAAGGAACTTATGTCGTTTGCTATCAATTTAATTACGTACCCAATTTGATTTCTTTTTGTGTTTTTTTTTCTTGTATGTTTTGCAGTTAAAGCGTTTAATATTTTTTCCATTATTATTTTTTTTCATTATTGTAAAAATTATACATGAAAACAGCCTGATTTGACAGAATGCTAATAGATAGCTGAGAGCAACGTTCTCCAACAAAGCGATTTAACTCACTGTAAGATCTAACAACTGCTTCAGACAGCATGAGCCGACAGTGACCAGGATAAATTTGTCTTGGTCATTAGGAAAAGGCTGTAGGTCAAAATATTCTATGGTTGGAGCACAAAAAAGGATTGTAAACAAAGACCTATGTCACCCAAAATCTATCGGGCACTTTCTTGGGTCAAGGACAATAACTGTGTAAGGTTTCATGAGATCACTTAAGAGACATTCTAGCCAAGTTTGATTTCAATCAGGCCCATAGGAAGGCCCATTGGATGGGCTAAAGCCCTAGTCTCTGAATATGGGGGGGGGGCTAATCTGGATTTCCCCTAAATTTTCAGCGTAAAAAAAGAAAAAATCTGCATTTTTTGGCCCACTTTTGGGGGGGGGGGCTTAGCCCCCTAGCTTTTGAAGATTCATCTAACGATTTCTCGAAGTCGGATGAGCCACGCCCTGCCACGCCCACATTTTTTCATAAATAAAAAAAGTATGAACAAATGCTTAAAAGGGTCACTCAAGAAACATCTCTGCCAAGTTTGGTCCAAACTGGCCCAATGGTTGATTCTTAAAGAATTTCTTATGATTTCTCTAAGTCCGATAAGCTCCACCCTGTCACGCCAACATTTTTTGACAAATAAGAAATTCAACAAATTTTGAAAAGGGTCACCAAGGAACATTCCTGCCAAGTTTGTTATGGAGAAGATTTTTTAAGAAATTGTGGACGGACGGACGGACAGATGGACAGACGGACGGTGAGTCACCACAATAGCTCACCATGAGCACTTCGTGCTCAGGTGAGCTAATTATAAATAAACACTTTCATCTCGCAATGAACGTGACTATTATGGCATTATTATGAAACTGCTGTAAATGTTTAGATAAATCGTATTATCTGTAATTCTTTAGTCAATGCAATACAACTATTACACTGTATAAAATATTTACAAATTCTACACCAAACAATGAAATAAGTGAAAAAACACAGAATAAAAACATGAATTTACAGTAGAATATGTCAGTATCGTAATCAAAATATCAATTTATGTGAAGTAAAGCAATGTACAAATATTAAGATAGGTTCAGAACAACATATTTCAATTTTGCTATTATAAATTCGATATTTTTTTTAACTCAATCATAGTTATGCGAATTGGTATTCATTATAAGTTAATCATGGTAATGTGAACTTATGCAGGCGGTGCAGGACTATTCGCTGGGAAATCTAAAGGCAGCATACTCTTTTATTGCTCTTGGGATCACCCAAATGAGCAAACATGGCGATTTGCGGGACTTGCAGGATGTAAACATTTTAAATGAACAAATGGGATTTTAATACTGCGAGTTTAACAAGAAAAGGAAAGATACAACTAACGTGACATGGTTGAAATATATCACTTCAGCAAAATGTTCACGGATGGCTGCCAAAATATTGCCGGCCCCTTTGATGCTATGCATCAAAAAATTTGTCTTGTAATTACTGTAATTCGCTTGTAAGTGCGCGATGATCTATACGTTTCTTTCTTGAGTTAATATCATCAAGACATACTGCTTAATACGTTGGTGGGGTTTTATCAATTCATGTTATGTAGAACCTGAAATATTTAACAAAAAGTGCAAATTTTGACATTACACGCTTCGGCTTCGTAGGTCTACTTGAATGTGTGAATATGCTGATTAATACATTTATGCATTCATATATCACATATTTTAGATTTTCTCTAATTATCAAATGTAAAATATTAATTTAAAATCATTTTCGAGATTATAAAATGGTAGTACGACATTTTCTGAGTATTTTCGTGACCTTTGAAATGTGCAAGAAATTGTTCACAGTTATGCGTACTGTTTAGTAATTTGCCGTATTTGGATAAAGTTGTGCACGGAATTAGATGTACAGTCAGTTTCGGAGGGTTATACTGGACAGGCAATGGGACATTGTATATCTTTAATTTGTGTGTGTAAAAAATCTGACGAGGGCTAAGTTTTGGAGATAATTGCTGAGAAAGTGTGTGGAATAAATTGACATGAGAAGCTTTTTTTTACCTTGAAATCAAATATCTATTTTCTATATAGATCAGGGGAAAATAGGATTTTGCATGTAATTTCCATGGACAGACGATTTTAGGAACTATCAATCCCATATATCAGTTTGTTGATTTTCTGTATTCGTTCATCTGTCATGCTAGATTTTGATTACTTTTTATGTACTAACTTTACAAAACTATTTTTACAGCTTTATTTAATTGTCATATCTTCTGAACATGATACCATATGTATAATCTTTTTATGTGTAAGCTTCATTCAAATTCATTATAAAGAACCAAAGTTATTTGACCTTGACGTACAAATGTCATTCTAGCGATTTCATTTTTTATAATTTTCATCTCTATCTTGACATAAAATGGGCTTGAATTAAGTCGAGGGATGTACTTTAAATTAGTTCAATGCTAATTTCAAGTAGACCTGATATATTCAGGAAAAGTTATTCAACTTCAAAGCACTTTTTTCTTCTCCAACCACATTGCCAGCCATTATATACAAATTTAAGCCCTCATCAGATTTTTTATATAAAACATTAAAGATATCATGTAACCGTATGAGAAAACTTTTTAAACCCTCGTTGCAACCAATCCTTTTTTGCCTTGACCAACAGAACATTTATGATTATTGAAGAGGGAATTGTCCTCGCACCGGTCAAAATCGCCATTATTGAGATCGTCAAGGGCAGGATCAAACATGAATTTTCCATTGAAGTAAGTGAATAGAACAAAGATATTATGAAACTGATTTAATCTTTTGAAATACACGTTATCATACATACTTATTTTCAAGATCAGATTAAGCTCAAAGTCTAGAAATGTACGATTTAAGATAAACATTGAAAGGTCAATATCATGCGCCGTAACAAACTGTCCTTCACAAGCAGATGAACCATGACTGCCCGAATGGTTTGGTCTACCTAGCCAGCCGTCATCATGTATTGTTGTTCTGTCTGTCTTTTAACATCCATGCCACTTCAATGGAAATGTTTTTCCACACATCGACAAATCTATCGACTTGTCAATTTATGTCAACCTATCGATGAGCGATAACGCAAACCCAATAAAAACGCCACGAAGGCGTTCGTATCAAGGTCATCAGATGGTGTCAGTTCTCGTCGACGATTTCTTTACGACATGATCTTCAAAACGCTGTGTACACGTCAACTTTCGAAACAAAAACGACATATTTTCCGCAAACGACTACACAAAGTCAACCAAACGAAATCTTAATTTCCATGGTCTTATCGCGCACGGTTATTGTGCGGCACCGGAAGTATCACATCTATTGATACGCTAATTCGACTCTACTATATTTAGTTTAGTTATGCTAGCCCAGGGGCGACAATGCAGGGCACACAGAGACTAATAACATATCCATGTTGCCTTTCTTACTGGGGTTTTAAATCTGAACCTATGCATCAACCAATGATATTATCAATATTCAACCTGGAGTTCAACACCATTTTAAAAAATGTTTATATTCTTCAAGGTTTACCATTTGTCCCTTTATGAAGATCTAATTTGATTTCCTGAAACTAATTCAATCATATACCGCAGTATACCATGTTGTGGTCTGACCAATAGGCTTCCAGTACACCTGTTTCAATGTGTGCAATATTGGAGAAAACAAGATCCAGCTTTGTTTTTGACTTGGTTGTCGGCTGTTCGATTACCTGCTTACAAACAAATGGGGCTAACATGAAATCCAAAAACTGTTTGTGGCTTACTCAAATCTACATTGAAGTCCCAAATAATTATGAGTCTGCGTAATACAGGGTGTCCCAAAAGTAAGGTAACACTTATAAAGTGTAATAGCTCTGCTATTTCTCAGCCGATTTCTTTCGGAAAACTATCATTATCTGGGGAATTCATTGAAATTATGTTTGTCATACACTTGAACGATAAGCACAAATTAAAATGGCGTCATTTTTGACGTCATCTTTACCACTATAAAAATGACGTCACAACCTACCTTCTCACAGCGTATGTATGATGTAAAGCATATCACTAATCTAAATCTCCAAAATGTTTTCAAAGAAAGTTTCAATCTTAATTCAAAACAGAAGGTCCACCAAGAAAAAAATTCATCTACTCAATAATAGATTTTGAATGATATCGGTCATATTTTGATGATATTAGAAGCAAAAGACTGAAAACATCCGGCAGTGCAGAAAACATCTCAGCTTTGAATGAGACTGTATATCAAAGTACGCGAAAGTCAACGAGAAGAATTTTGTCAGAACCAGATTCATTGAAATCTTTAGTACAATACATTTTGAAATATTATTTTGAACTTTCCCATACCATGTTCAAATTATGAAATCACAGTCTTTTAGAGATCAAGTCAAACGCATAGACTGTTGTTGGTGGACACATGTCGGATTTGAATTCACTGGATTATTTTCTGCGGAGAAACATGTGGCTAAAAGTGTAGCATTCCCAAAGCAAGAACATGTTAAATTGAACATTTACAATGTTGCTATCAAATATTCAAAGAGAATGTAGGAAAATTTCTATGGACACATGTGAGACAGTTATTAAAAACTTTAGCACAAGAATAAATCAAGGAAAGCGACAGAAGGGAAATAATCTAGAGGACGTCATTTACTATCAAAACGACGTCATTGATAAAATAGGGTGTGTTTAATTTATCATAGATGAAATAAACAAATTTTATGATAATTTGATGAAATTTCTTTTATCTATTTCTGCACATAATCTTCTGTACTGTCAGCGATATTAGGAATAAACAAGTGATATATTAGCTGAGGTATATTAGGTTTAAAGTGTTACCTTACTTTTGGGACACCCTGTATCTGCAACTGGAACCAAATTGTTCTTCAGTACCGTATAAAACTGAGATAAAGGACAGGGTGGTTTCTTGTACAAAACAGTGCACTGAACAATTCCTGATGATGAATTCACAGAAACAAAAGAAAATTCAACATTATCCGTGATAAATGTTTGGTATTTTTCAATCTGTAAACAGCTTTTGAGATAGAGCACAATGCCATGATGAGGCCTTGTTTGAGATGACATAGCATCATTGTGAAATATGTTAAATCCATCAAGATTAGAACTGTCATCAGTGTCTGTAGCGCATAGACGAGACTGCAATACCAATTATATCGGCAGCAAGAACATTTTGGTTTGACTGGATATCCTTTAATCCGAGTTTTCTCTGATGAAATTCGCTCATTGATATGTTGATGTCGCTCATTTACATCAGAGCGCAGTCAGCGCACTACCATTCAAAAACAACGGAAAGTCCGACACAAGTTGTGGCGCTTCGTCACCGTCCGATCTTAAACGATATCCTTCAAACGCCTTATGATACCGATCAATGAACCATTTATTGGCATGCCTGGTGAAAAATTTAAGACCAACATGTATTTCTAACAGGTTTGCAGGCAATGTTTTGCAACAACCCTCAACTGAACGGCCATTGTTTACAATGACCTACTTTCCGCTGTTTTTGAATGGTAGTGCGCTCTGATGTAAATGAGCGACATCAACATATCAAAGAGCGAATTTCATCAGCGAAAACTCGGATTAGATATCCTTAAAGTGCTTGTTTAACGACCTTGCATTGTTGAAAAGGCATTTCAGGTCAGCATGGAGTGTATAAATAGGCCGGAAACAGAGTTGTAATTAATTGTCTCTCAGTCGCAGCATTTCGCCATCAACATTGCTTTCTTTCGAAAGACTGGATTCATTAAAATCCAAGATATGTAGTTGTTCTAATGACTTCACCCTGGATAGTGCAACATAATGTATATGTAGTATTTTTACGTGGTTTTGTCTGTGATAAACTGATCACAACTTTTTCCAGAGTAGCACCTTGTTCTTTATGAACAGTTTTTGCAGCTGATGGTTGTAGTGGGAATTGAACTCTTTCAAAGGTTTTTTCTGTTTAAAACGAAATTTCTTTTCACTTCAAATATTGGTGTCCAACATTTTTCCACATGTTAATGGAACATATGACTGTACTGATTTCGTGTAAATGTTCCAACTTTCTGGTCTGAAAACTCTACCCACACAATAGCTAGTCTGACAGTTGAATCTCTGTATTCTATGTGTTTTGCAACACAAGTAGCGCTATTTGTTAATCCATCATTTAACCTTACCATTGAGTGATATGTCGCACATCATATTGACAGCAATTGTAAGCTTACTTTTCAGTTGACATTTATGAGTTTGGTTGTCTGACAAGGATTCAATCAATCGCCTTTTCACGTCATTTGAATGTTTGGTGTGTGACAAAATGTCTGTATCTGCTGTAACAGTTACATTTTCTGTTGCAAGATTTTATATGTGGTTGCTGTTGAAATCATCCACAAACCTGTTTTCTATGAACAAACGAGGGGCGGATACAGGATAGTCTGGTGATCCTGGCAAAATTTGACGCTTCATAATTTCCTCTTTATCTTCAAGGGTAATGTCATTGTGACGTAGTCTTTTCAAAAGCTCAGTGAATTCAACATCGTCTTTCTGTCTCATGATTTCTGTTAATTCAAACATTATGAAAAGTTCTTTCCAGAAATTTTTGGCTAATCCTTGACCAGGGCATGCCAAGTCTTAAAATATCAAAGAGTCACCAACTGGAGACAGCTGATATAAATCTCCCACAGCAATTACACTTATACCATCAAAATCTTGTTTCCTACCAGTCAATAGTTGTAACCTTTTATTGATAAATAATAACATTTTATTTCCAACCATTGAAACCTCATCTACAATGACAATTTAGAGATTGCGATACTTTGTTATGAATGTGTTTAAATAATTAGCCTGCATACTCTGTTGTATTTGGTACATTTTCATATGTAATACTGATGCAATAGTTGTTCCATTGATATTGTATGCTGCCTTCCCAGTGTAAGCACAGAGCAATATTCTAATATCATCAGGGTTCTCTCCTTCATCTGAGCACAATAATCTGTGTAACGTCTGATAAAGACTTCCCCGTACCAGCACCACCAGTCAGAAACGCAAACAATGGTTCCTCTTTGTGCTGCATCCATTTTGTAACATGATAATGGAATTATCTTTGCTGAGAATTTAAACATCTTAACAACTGATGATAATTGCTTTTAGTCATGCGTATTGGAGATGTTTCTATGTCTACAGATTTCCTAGGTAATCCAATTTCTGGAACAAGCTCATAATCTCTTTGATCAGGATTGAAATGAATAAATTCTTCAGATGGTAAGGCACCTGCATCTTCAGTTTCAATATGTTTAGTGTTTGGAGCAACTTCATCAAACTCATTCATTTCATTTTCAGCGAGTTGTTGAGCGGTTTGTAGTTCCTCTAACAGTTGTCCATACTGCTTTTGTTTGGCTTTAATCTAATTAGCTTTGTTATTATGGTGCTGTTCATCAGTGTCAAATCCACCCAAAATGTCATTGAGTCCGCTTCGCCAAGGTAGAAATAAAAGGATTCTTTCTCTGAAATAATTCTCAGAATTTGTCTTTCTACTGTAACCTACATATAGAATGACACGTTTATTCTTTCTCTTTCTGATTTTAATCCCGTTCTTCTGAAGATATAATAACCTTCATTCAATCTGACTATTTCAGACATTGTAGATGGATTTCTAACCTGACCAGCAGTTATTTTCTTTCCTTCCGTTTTGCAACGGCGTACTGCCAAATTCACTTTGTCACTTACTTGCTTTGCTTGTATTTTCTTCAATTTAAAGAAAATATTTGGAACAGATTCTGCTGCTCTTCTATCAACACTCCTTTACTCCCATTTTACAATGTTACTCTAATGTACTGGCACAGACCTATCCTTGTTTTCTGTTCTTGTTTTACCACAGAATATTGTTGGGAAACACAGATACTCAGCATTTTTATCCTCAAACAGACTAAGAGGTGTCTGATTCTCACCTGGCGCAAAAACATACACTTTGTTTGTATCAGTGTTGGCATCATCAACTAAAGTATCAGAATTGCCTTGAACACATTCAACATCATTGACTTCATAGAAATCATCATGAGTAGATTCAACTCGACGGTCATCAGTAGCTTCAGTGTTTCCTGTTAATTCTTTTACAGCCTCATTTAGATCATTTTGAATATTGTCTTTCCAATAATTGTCAATTGTGATTCCTGCATTCTTGTATAACTCACTAGTTTCAAGGAGCCATTTTAGTGCATCCATTACTTTCTTTGGGCGGACATTTTCCGTGAAACATGCATACTTGCGTGAAAATATCTTTATCAATTTCACGGCAATTAAAATATGTTCATCTAATTGTCTTGGCAGTGCATTTACAGTAGGTTGAATGTCAACTTGAACATTTACAATGTTTACCCTTTGCAGACAATTGTCCTCCTCTAGGTAGTTGTCTTATTTGAATAAATGGTATCCTCTGTGAAATAGGTCTTTCTTCAAGAGAATGCAAATTCATTACTACAGGTTTGTCTGGCCATTTCATGCCGTTTCTCACAGATAACCGTGTATTTTTTCTTCTTTCAATGATGCTAGACATGTAGTGCACAACAACCCACTCTTCATTGTTTACAGATTTCAAACCTGTGCAATATGCTTCACTTTGTTTACTTATGTTTATTTTAGCAAGTTGAACAACACTTTTTGGAAACCATGTCAAATGACAACAAGTACACACATAAATGGGACCTTGTGCAGCTTTTTCATGAAAGTTTGACATGCATTGGTCCAAATTACGTCCAAAACACCTTCTCTTAACAAGCAATGCTTCATGTTCACAAAATTCTGATTCTTTTCTTCTCTTTTGGTTGCCTTTGTGATCTTTGCATTCTGCTGTTTTTCAAATTCATGATGTTTCTTTCTGCTTTCTTTATTTTAAAACTCTTTCTCGTTCCAATTGAAGTGGATTCATTATGGCAATACGTTTTGCTTTTATTTCTTTATTACAGAAATCTTTGGGTTTTTTTTTTTTTTTGCTGTGTTCATACTCTTTAATGTACTTTTTCTGTTTTTATTTCTTGTTTCAGAACTTTCTCTATCAGCTCTCTTGCTTTGCAGCTCCTCGTCTCTAAATTATTTGTTTTCTCTTGCTTTTTTCATACATTTTAATGTACTTTTTGTTTTTATTTCTTGTCTCAGAACTTTCTCTATCAGCTTTGTTCATACTTTTCAATGTACTTTTTCTATCGTTATTTCTTATTTCAGATCTTTGTCGCCGTTTTCTGATGTATTCTTTCATATACTGCTTTTTGTCAGTGTTTGGCATAAGACATTCTCAATGCATTTTTGATGAATTTCCTGCTTTATAAGCTGGTCATCAAAATATCTATCTAATAAGGACTTTCGTCATTGGTGTTTGCTGTCGTATGAACAGATTAACTTCATTACTAATAGCCGTAAGTCTTGTTGAATTTCAAACTGAGTCTGCATTGAAATGTTGCAACTGAGGTAGAAAGAAAAGAGGAAATTAGTCAACTGATCAACATTTTCAAAAGGGAAATGAATAGCCTTGCCACTACAAGAAGATTACCCATCAAATACATGTGGATGAGAGTTAAATAGTCCAAGATAATTATCATTATCTAAAAAAATGCTTGAACAAAGTCCTCCTACAATTATCAGACCCATAGAGTGATTTTCTAGAAGGTTTGCAATGCCTTCCTTCAAATTCATACAATTCGAACTTTGATCTGGGATACTGGGAATCACAGTGCCATATATAACCTGATGATACAACACTTGATATTTGATGCTTTCTTTGAAAAACTGATTGACTGAAGTTCAGCAATTCTAATTCTGAGTAACTCGTCACAAGAAAAAAGAATATCATCAATAGGTAGCGGAAAACATTTCAATGAAGAATGTACAATAAGTGACATCAATGTGCACTGCATCCCTCTTGAAAAAATGGGAAAACACTCACTTGCTTGATGATATGTACCAAATGATTTTAATTGTTGTGTTACTGCTTTGTATATAGCCTTGATTCATATTTGAATGTGGCTTATTTATCATGTGACTGACAGCAGCTATTGTTGATTTCACTACATTTACAACATTTCTTACATACTTATTCTCATATGAGGAATTAATTTCAGAGAATTTTTGTACCGCTTTGGCAAATGAGCTTGTTGAAGCATTGTGATATTGTGCAAGTTTTACGAAAGAGTCACCACTGTTGGATGAACTCTTGGGAGAGCCACCACTGTTGGATGAACTCTTGAGGGTGCCACCACTGTTGGATGAACTCTTGAAAGAGGCACCACTGTTGGGCAACCTCTTTATGAAAGAGGTAGCACTACTGGGTAACCTCTTGGCAGAGATAGCAGCACTACTGGTGGGGCTCTGTGATCTTTCATGATACAATGAGGACTTTTCCAGATCATTTTGACAAATCCCAGAGTGTTACCCCATCTACTTTTCTTATGCAAACATTTCCCAATACCCTTCTTTTCTAGTACAAACTTTGCACTTGTTGCTCTAATTACTATTGAATGACAACCAACTGCTGATTATTGGGAATATTTTTTTCGATGCTCTATGCTTTTAACGAAGATTTTTCTGTGTGTTCTCACTATATCTTTTCACATGCCGATCCATTGAACATTCATGTTCCCTAAAGGTTCTTAAGAAGAAGTCAAAAAAGTTAAAAGTTGACACACAATGCTCTATTCACCCATTACACCCACACCCACAACATCCCTCAGCTATACCCAGATAGTGCCAGATTATTTTTTTCTTGTACACACTTTGAAGTCCGTGCACAAAATACTCTAAATACCAAATAAGAATCCAATCAAACAGCCGTATGATATTTTTTTTAAGATGTATCTTAATTAACCCCTTTTAGGCCCCTTATAGGGCCCCAAGGGGCAAAAACTCAAAGATCTGTACAAATCTGAAGCGCCTTCCAACTGGGAAACTCTCTGTCATGTTTGTTTGTAAACCGTCCAATGGTTCTCAAGAAGAAGTCGAAAATGTTAAAGTTAAGGCGATACGCACAGCGAACGACACATGACAGTTGGGCCTCAATGGGAGATAACTCCATGATTCGTACAAATCTGAAGAAC
Source organism: Fragum sueziense (assembly GCA_963680895.1). NCBI lineage: Eukaryota > Metazoa > Mollusca > Bivalvia > Cardiida > Cardiidae > Fragum > Fragum sueziense. The sequence continues at coordinate 49,733,708 of OY804596.1, forward strand.
CCTCCCAAAAGAATATATTATCCAAATTTGGTTTAAATCTGTTGAATGGATCTTGAGAAGAAGTTGAAAATGTGAAAAGTTAATCAATGACGCCCCCCATTCCCCCTCCAAGCACAGCTCTTTCTTAATAGATTTTTAGTCAGCAAGGCCTCGCTGGCTTTAGTACACAGAATCTAATATACAAATTGTTCAAGTTTTTTGACGATTACCTCACAACAACAAAAACCAATAATCAATCCGCTTGAGAAAATAGTTCTAGAATGGTGAAACTTATTGTATTGTTGCGCAAGTGGGGCGCCGTGGTCTAGTGGTAGGACGCGGGCTTAGGGATCGAGAGGTCCAGGGTTCAAATCCCGCCGAGGTCACGGGATTTTTTTCTGAGCAAAAAAGTAAACACACGTTGCTCCTCTTCACCCAGTTGTATAAATGGGTATAGACTGGTACCCTGCCCCTAGATCTACATTCGAATATTCTCGGATCTTATCGTTACTCAAGATCCCCTCGAATGTATTACAGTTGCCGGCATGAGCCGATCCGGCCCATATCACTCCGCAAGCATAACAACGGTAGTGCGGTCACGACAACAGAAGCAGACCAAACAACTATTTAAATCTACGCCAGAAAAATATTTGAAACAAACAGCGTTCAAAAGTCCATTGTATCCTCGTAAATATCACAAAATTTTACCAGATGAAACAATCGATGTGATTTACCGATCACTGACAGAATATTTCTCTTGAATTATAACGTTAGCTAAAGGATTGAATTGTTTTGGTGACGTCATTTACGCACGTCTACTTTCACGTTCAATATAGCGGTCACTGTATTACGCTCGAGATCATGTTGCAACCACGTTCCAACACGGCAAAAGGTTGCAAACAGTCTCGAGGGTCGCGATTGCTAGATCTATCGATCTTTAATAGGTGTAATCGATCTTTCATACATAGAGAAGACGGGGTACCAGTTTAAACTGGGGACACGAAAGAGTTGAAAGCCGATGTGCTGAGGCTGCCGCAGGCGCCGGCTGTAAACAGCCGACATGAAGCTCGATTATCGTGGAGTAAAGTGTGAACGCCGCGCGAATATGGACCTAGTTCGTAAATTTGAGACTATAAACCACCTTTACTTTACTTTATTAACATGTTGAAAAATGTCGACTTCGCTTCACGCTATGTTTACTGTCTTAGAAATTTATAGTAGATTTGAAAATTCTTTCCCAAAGTCATTGGATTTAAGACCATTTGCGGATCCATAGGTGATTCGGGGGTTCAAACGAATGCCCCTATGTAGCCTTGATATTTAATTTGCATACAGAAAATCAGTCAAAATTGCGTATTATTAGGAAAAAGAACCCCCCTATTTGTATGCTTGAACCTGCATCACAGAAATCCTGGATCTGCCGCTGAAGACCGATCCAATTTGAGGTTTGTTTACAAACAGCATATTCGTCACTGAATATCAACTCGGCAAAATTGCTAACGCGTCACTCAAATCTTTGTTAATATTTTTTAACGAATCTACAGAATGCGTTCAAAATTTACACGTACCGACTACCACCATTTGATAAAAAGGCTATGAAATTCATAGTAAATGCTATAGTCTGTTCTGAATTATTGAACGTTTATTTCTAAAATTCTGAAAATTGATTAAAACACGAAATTCACGCATAACTTTCAAACCTTTGGTATTGACTGAAAGAGCTACTGTGTACAAATGTTACCCTTTCTAAAACAAACCGACGGATTAAATACTTTTGTGGGCGCGTAATTGATTCCCGCAGAGGTAATGTTTCATCACAGTGTCGAACAAGGTGTCATTGTTGGCGTCGACGTCGACGTCGGTCATCTAGACAAAAACGTATCGGTCTATACCTTATGAACTGTATAAGATACAGTCTTGATATTTCACACATAGACAGGTCCAACCAAGACCTTTCTACAGTAACGACCGAGTGTTCCGAGTAACTGATGCATTGTCCCTTAAACAACAAAATTCAGGACTGATTCGACAGCAGATACAGACAAAGAAATATTGGAAAAAGAAAATTTGGTGTTACTGCTGGAACATACGATTTCTAAACATAAAATATTGAGGGAAAATAACAAAAACTAAGTTTTCAGATTTTTTTATTCTCGTCTAAAAGAAGGGAGTGATGTGGCTCAAACTATTAAGCTCTGTGTTTATTTCAAGCGAAGTGAATATGCAAGGGCAAATCTCGCGAGAGTCGATGGTGGGTGGGTTGGTGGGGGTCGGGACACTCCGGCATTAGTAAGAAAATAAATTTTGTCTGTATGAAATTGGGATAACGTTACATATTTAACACATTCAAAGTCATAATTTGGCCCACCCCCACCTGGAAAATGGTCCTAGAATCGGCCTTGGTGCGTACATTCATATTTAAATGGATATTGTTAGAGAAAAGGGAAAAACTATCGCCATTTGTTCTCTCTCTCTCTCAATGTTTTCTAATGATTTATCTAGACATTAACAATTAACAGTAGGTTTCGTTTTGGGAAAGGGTTAACATGATATGATTTTGATGCCAAGTTTTAATATGTCTATTGTAATCATCAACTATAGATGTTAACCTGTAAAAACTATCATGATATGACTTTATAACTTAAGGTAGAATAATTCTAATGCGTATTTACTACTTTTGTACATTTTCGACATATGTCGACAGTTTCCGTATCTTTTTTTAGCAACAATTTTGCTAAATATTACTTCCCTTTGTAAATAAAATTCCCCGAATACACCCCGAATATCATTTTCTGGTATGATTCTCCGTTTAACATTAATTTTTCAGAGACATTTTTCGTGTAATTTTATATGATCTTGATTGATATCATCAGTTTGTATGTGATTAGAAACTTTGATACTTAATGAAACTCCCCATTTAGGAAACAAATTGTAGTATGTATAATGCTCGTTTCTTCCCTTGATACGGGATATTAGGGGCGTCCGTGGCCGAGTGGTTAGAGTCGCTGACTCAGGATCACTTGCCCCTCACTCCACCATTCAAAGCTGGAAACAGGTCAAAAGAAGGGAGTTCCTTCCTGGGCACGCCCAGTCTACTACTCGGTCATATGGATATGTCCGGCAACCGAGGATAAATAACCTAAACACACACGATACGGGCTGGTTCAATATACCGAGAAACCCTACAGTAGAAGAGACATACATGTGTTCTAATGAAATCTATGATGTGGTGATCAAACGCCTATCGTTTGAGAACGACGCGTGGATGAGATCATCATTGTTCAGACATTCGCACTCGATTTTCATCACTTCTTCGCCGGCGATCCTTATTTAAATGTGCAAACTCGCTCTCAGTTAATTGTAACGTGGTTTGATCCGTGATTTGAACGTTTTTTAGATTATTTTTTCCATTTAAGTCCTTAGATTCAATATGCAATCCAGAAGAAGTGGTATAAGGAAACTGTAATAGACTATTAAAAGATTGAGTACAATTTTGTCTATAGAATTTGCATTACTTTTTACAAAAACCGATGTTCAATTGGTTACTAGGTAAAGGGTTAAAGTGGTGAAATTCATACGAAATCACAACTGGTATGTTATCATTTGCCAACATCTGAAAGTCTAACACAACGTTTTGGTTTTAGTTATAAGCATATAATTAGATATGGGCTACGGTTCCCTTCATTTGGGGCATTGACTTCTTTTGGGAAAGAAATAGTGCGTTCGAAAGTATGAGGGCACTATGAATTACCTTTATACATTTTCAAATATAGACGGATAAAATGTACATATGTGGATTTTATCGTGTTCCTACACATATAAGAATAATTTTGATATCGGTTTTAGAGAGTGCATGAACTTATTTCTGGCACTGTCAACGTTTGTTTCAGGGGCATAAATTTCAAACTAGGAAATAAAGAGGCTTTATTTCTAAATAAGCACGCAGTGATTTAACAAAATATCTCTCATATGCGCACAAGGGTCATGCCATTTCACATCAGACGATGGGTAAACATGTTTTTGATAATAAAAACCAAAATCTAGACACATCTAATGTGCTAACGTCCAAAATTCAGATACTTTTTGCTTTGAGTAGTGGCCGCCATATTGGAATTTTGTAAGTTGGGGGTGGGATAAGGGAAAATTATATTTCTAGTACACCTCTGGATGAATTTCTGTCATATTTCACATATAGATGTCTAATATAACGTACTATCAGACAGAAGTGTTTGTCACCCCAATTTCTAAAGTTGCCATTAGGAGTATTCTACCTTAAGATTCTGGAACTGTAATTAGAACAAACACTTCTAGCATATAGATCTCTATGAAAGTTGGATAAAATGGTGTATACATTGATAAATAAAAAACATTTTACCATCTTACTTTATACATATTTTGAATCAGAGGGGGGGGGGGGGGGGGGTAACTGTCTTCAGAGTTTGCATTGAAATATTTAAAAGGTAGAAAGCTTTCAATTATTATTCCCTCCATAACACATCGTACACTGCCCTGTTTCGGTGACTGACCTAAATCGGTGACCCTTTCTATTTGTGTGCGATTTTCAAAATAAAGAGTTTCATCATGTAAACAGGTTTTGTAGTTGTCTATGAAAAGAAAAATATGGTCATTTCCATTGACAGGATTGGAGAAATTCCATTCAAAGCCTCTTTTACATGCTTTATTTCTTTTTCCGTATTACTTTTACTATGGCTTTGTAAATGCCCCTTTCTAACATCCATAGAAGTGCCCCTCTAATGTCATATTTTCAATTCTGAAACTAAATTGGCCACTGCCTGCATTTTTGAAATAAAATTTAGTGTAGACATTGCATAGAAAATGTTTATGAGAATGAAAGTAAAGGGTCACTGATTCTGGTCATACTTAATTTCATGTGCTAAAAATGTATGGGTCAACAAAATGCAAGCTCTTTTGCTAATTTTGTGATTTTGAAAGTGGTATTTTTAGGATAAAGGGAAAATAAGTCAGACTAAAGATGTATATTATTCTTAAGCCGTATGTAAGACAGTTAGTATTGATGTAAGGAGAAGTTCTTAGGGTCACCAAAACTGGTCAGTCAATGATACAATAAAATAGTATTTTTATCACTCACAATTTGAAAATTGAAGTTTTTTTTTTGCAGTTCAAGATGATTCAGTAAAATTTAAATTACAGACGGGATAATGCATTATTTCCAAATCAGAAACATTTACCGATTATTTACTATTCACACCATTACATGTTTTAGAGAATGCAAGTAATTGGTTTAAAATGTTAAACATTATCAGGCATATTTGTATTGTAGCCAATTTTGATTGAATGGAACCCTAAGAGGTTACAGACAGCATCCGTAATCAATATACGAGCGATAGCGTGCTTAAAGTATTCCATCCATTAAAAGATAGCAAACCTTTCGTACAATTTCGTCTTCTACTTCACTGTTTTCCGTGAGGGAATCCGGATTTTTTTTTAAATACGCCTACATTCGCCAATCTTCGTTGCTACGGACCACACCAAAGTTGCACCAAGTGTGTCGTAGGCGTTCAAATAGAAGAACAGAACACTTAACCGAAAATAAATCTAAAGAACTTCAAACGCCACTCTTTAAAAAACTAACTGAAACGGCTCTGCTTAAAGTTATAAATGATATATTGAAAACGCTAGATATTGGCAATATCACTATCCTTGTACTGTTTGATATTTCGGAAGCGTTTGATACATTAGATCATGAAATTCTTCTTCGTCGTTTAGGACATAACTTCATATCTCTGGTGAGCCGTTTCGTTTGCCTTGGAGAAGTCATATTTAAAGATCAATCTGTGTTGATGAATGGTGTTTTATTAAATTATTATCAATATTAATGAAAAAAGGTGTTCCTCATGGTTCCGTGCTCAGGCCTAAGAATTGTGTCATGTATACAAAGCCAGTCGGAATAATCTACAGAAACCATGACATTGAACGGTGCGTGCAGCGCGACGTACAACAAGTATTTCATTCCTCGCTGACTGACAGTACTTTGATTTCTCTTTTACAAACTTTTTAGTCCTTGCCCTGAAGGCTCTACATACAAAATGAAAACCCAATCCAACAGCATGGAGAAGATTTTTAGCTCACCTTAGCACGAAGTGCTGAGGGTGAGCTATTGTGATCGCTTACCGTCCGTCATCCGTCTTTCTGTCCACAACTACTAATCAAACTACTGAAAGTACTGTACGTCAGCGAGGAATGAAAAACTTGTTGTACGTCGCGCTGCACGCACCGTACTATTGGTATGCTACTGGAGTTTTATCATAGGGGATGTAAATTGTACAATGACATGCAGTAACGAACATTTTCATGACATCTATCTTTAGAAGTCTAGAACTTCTCAAAACTACATTTGTACGACTTCGATTGGCGATAGTTCGAGCTATAGTTTGGCATTTCTTTCTATTTCATTCAACCATATTAATTCTGTGTCAGCCAATCAACGAAAAAGATCTCGCAATTGAGAAATGCTTTCATTAAACAGACCATCATCGGAAATCATTCTTCTATAAAGGCGCGTTCCCATTGCCTACCAACTCAACTCGATCAAGCGATCGAGTAATGATCGAGCTTGGTCGGCAAGAGTGATCGGGAAGATCGAGCATGGTCGGCAAAAATGATCGGGAATAAATCTACAATAAAAAAAGAAGAAGTCGTGTAAATAAATTTGATCGGGGAATTTAGGCGATCGAGTTGATCGAGTAGATTTGGTCGGCAATGGAGACGCGGCTTAACGTTAAGACTGACTGAAAGGAATGCCGTCTTTGCATGCTTTAGGGTGGCACGAAGAATATTCTACATATTGATGAATATTTGTAGGCTTGATATAGACATCAGTAGCAAAATCTAAATTGTCAGATTTTGATACAGACACATCAAGAAAGTTTACTGACTTGGATGAAACTGTATATGTATTTAATTGTTGGGTGAAACGAATTAAGGGCTTCTATAAAGTCATGTAAACTTTCTAATGAGTAATCCCATACCATAAAAATGTCATCCAAAAATCGTAGTCAAATACTAGGAACAAGAATGCTATTTTTTAAGAATTCCTGCTCAAACTTACCCATGAATAAAGACGCATACGCAGGGGCCATTGCACTTCCCATAGCAGAATACCCATTTTCTGCATGTAATTTTCTTTGTTAAATTGAAAATGGTTGTTTTCAAGAACATATTGAATAAGTTCTAGTATACCTTTCACAGGCAGCTCATTTCGCCCATTTGTTTTATTCAAGAAAAACTTGCACGCATCAATACCATCGTTATGCGGGATATTTGTGTAAAGTGAAGAAACGTCTAAAGCGACTAAATAACAATCGGAATGCATTAATTTAGACGATTTCAGCTTTTGAATAAAATCTGTAGTATCTTTAACATATGAGGGGAGTCACTGCATAAGAGGTTTCAAAACATAGTCAACATATTTAGAGATATTGTCCGTGCTTGAATTACATGCTGAAACAATCGGGCGGCCTGGGTAGCCTATTGGTAAGTTTTCGTCATGTTCTTTATGCGTCTCTGGTAAAATATAGAATTGCGGTGTTCGTAATTCGGACGGAAATACATCAAATAAATCAGATATACAGGGTCCTTACTAAGCTCTTCTACGCAGTGTTTTATTTTTTATTTAATCTGCTCACAGGGATTGGAAAATATAGTACGGTGCGTTATGTCCATTTTTTAGGTTCTGCTTGATGTAAGTGAAAGAGGTTTCCATCATATGTTTTCATGATCTTAAGACATTGCTCTAATCATTTAACTTTGATGGACAGCTGTAAAATTAAAAATAATAGGAAAAATGGCGACTTAAATTTACAAAATTTCGAACCCGTAATTTTACAAATGGGCATAACTTTTTTAATAATCATCATACATTTACAAAATTTAACATGTACATTTACAGGAATAGAACACACCGATTGTCATAATTATTTTTCGGCAATTTTCATATTTAGAGGTTGCTGTATAAGCAAAGCTCAAAAAGCTCTAATTCGAGTTTGAGCTCGAGATATTGCATTTGCAATAATTGAATTGTCACAGAATATTAGCCAAAGGCCGGACAATATAGAAAAACAAAAAATCATGACATTGTTTATTGTACTAAGACTGCAATAGAGAGAAAAAGATTGGTGGGTGGGGAAATCGTGGTGTTTTATTCTATCAGACGAAAAAAATCCACGTAGAGCTCAAGATATTGCATTAATAAGAATCTAGGTCCCACAAAATGTAAGACAAAGGCTAGACCCTGATGACAAACTAAATCTCATGACATTAAAAAATGCGCATGACCAAATCACAGAGGAAAAAAGTGGTGGGTGGGGTAAATAATTGTGTTTTATTTAGTTTATATAGACGTAACGTCAAAAGTTGGAGCTAAAAAACGTAACGCCGAAATGAATTTTACAAAACGTCGAGGCTTCTTTAAACGTTTCGCTAAAGAACGTCGGGCATAAAGTTTCCGTAGTTCCGTAGTAATTTTGTACATGTATCTATAATATTTCAATAAAAGTGTGCTTACACTTGATCAACGACTTGCAAGACTTTATTAAGCATGTATGTATCAAGAAAAATGTTTAATATTCCGTAATTAGTCTACCTACACACATTTTAAACTTTTGCGAGACTTTGCAAATCTTCTCGAATTATTACTGTTTTATAATGACATGGAACAGCTTAAGCTTTTGTAAAAATGAATTACACAATTAAGCTTTTCCTAACAATCCTTAATTATATTTCATTGCATTAACATAGTCCGTTACCATTTTTATATTTTCGCCAATTTTCACACTGAAATAATGCATTTTAGAGATGCGAGAAAGGCTACGAACGCAAACCTTTGCAGTCTCGTTGTTAGGAAATTATCCCTACATATTTTCAAATGAATATTAATTCATATTTGCATTTTTTTCTATTTGTCAAATGTTGATAAGACTCGTTTGTGGAGAACAAAGAAACCGAATATATGGGAAAAACTCTATATACCGATACGCGATGGCTTAATGTTGACGTTTCGCACGCGTGAACGTTATAAAGCGCGACATGGGACATTTGTGTGGACAAAGGAAAAATTCGATTACTACGGCAATTTTCAATCGATTTTAAAAAGATGAACATTTTTAAAAACGTAAGAAAATATCTATTTTTTCTATCTCAATGAAAATATGTTCAACTGTTTATTTTGTTTGTATTAGTGAAGAGAAAATTCAATTCATTTTGAACGGACGTTATTTGGCCGTCATGGGACATTTCTGTGGACAAAGCATTTTTCAAAATATTTCTTTGTAAAAACATTTAACACAATATAATGGACCAATTGGTGAATAAAACTAAAAAACTATTTTTTTAGTGTTTCTCACTTTAAAAAACGTTGAGAAATAAAAAAGATATTGACCTTTAAAAATTAAAGATTTATTTTTTACGCCATTTTTTACAAATCTCTACACATTTTTTCATTTACTTATTATAAAAAATATTGCATTTATTATTGCATTAGATCATTCGTATTTGGGTATGTTACACTCTGACACCAAGTGAAAATTGTGTACAAAAATTGTTCTATTTTGATAATTCACTATTTTCACATTGCATTTTTAATTTCAACTTTAACAATTCAGTGTTACATCTCTACATCGCTTTTTTGTTCGAAGTTTTATGTTTTAAATAGTAATACCGGAAAATATGTGCACCAAAAAGGAAATAAAATTGCAAGTCTCATAGGCATTTTTATCATCTTTAAAATGATATATAATATAAGGTACTTAAACTGTAAGCAGAAGGAGAAATTCGGTACTTTTACCTCGCGACAACGCTTAAAATCAGATTAGCTCCAACTTTTGACGTTACGTCATAACGTTTGGCCATTATACTTATTCAATAAACTAAATTTTATGAATCAGAACATTAAACAGGTCAATGACAAAACATGCACAAACAATTCAGTAAAGTTTTGTTTTGATTGGTTTATATTTGTAGCTATTACATGTATAGTGAAAGAAATGTAAAAAAAGGCGATTTCACATTCTATATTAACTTTAGATGTGTGATCCCGATCAATAAAAACATGCACATATGCAAGATCAGATGATCCCCAACATTTTGTCAAAATTTTGTTGAAAGCGGCAATTTTGAAAAAAATCAATGGCACATTACTCTAGACGTGACATTGCTATTCAGATGAAAATTTCACTGATGCAAGCTTTTATAGTCATCAACATAATGTATAAGTTTTCTTTTTATTAGTCAATATTTGTGGCTGTTACACTGAAAGAAATGCTGAAAATGCAATTTTGTAAAATTTCAAGAGCAAATTAATCTTATTTACATGTAAATGTTTGATTCCGATCAAGCTAACAATCGCCCTTACGCAAGCTTCCCATTTCTTATAAGTTTCATCTATATTGGTAAATATTTGTGGCTCAAAAAGGCAATTTTGTCAAATTCAATGGCACATAACTCTAGCTCTGATGTTCCAATTAAGCTAAAGAATCACATGTTTGAAAGACCTTAAAGTAAATTTTTATATAATTGACCAATATTTGTGGCTAAAATAAAGCCGTATATGCAATTTTTGTCTAAACCAAGGTATATAACTTTGAATGCTTGATTCCAATCAAGCTAAAAATTGCTCATAAGCAAAGATCCCACGGTCACCTATATTTCTCCCAAATTTCGTCTTAATTAGTCAATAGTGTTTGCTGTTATAGTAACAACAAGGCCGAAAAGCGAATTTAGTCAAATTCAAGGGTTTATAACTCAGGATGTTACGTTTCGATCAAGCTAAAAATCACACTGATGCAAAATCTTATAGTACCCAAATTTCTGTCCAAAATTTCGCTCAATTCGTCCATAAGTGTGGATATAAGAGGCAACAGAAAGTTAAGACCTTCTATTTGATAAATTCAAGGGCACATAACTCCGACTGTTTGCGTCCGATCAAGCTAAATAAAATCACATATATAAAGTCTTAGAGTCACCAACATTTTGTTTAAGTTTTGTCATAATTGATCAATATTTGTGGTGATTATAGAGAAAACATGGGTGAAAAGGAAATTTTGTCCAATTCCAGGGCCCATAACTACGAATGTAAGACTCCGATCAAGCTAAATATTCCACTTATGCAAGGTCTTATAGTCACAAATGTTTTGTTCAAGTTTTGTTTCAATTGGACAATATTTGTGGCTGAAAGAGGGAAAATAAAGTCAAAAATGGAAATTTTGTCGCACATAACTCGAGATCTAGACATGAAATTGCAATTGAACAAAAAAAAAAATATCTGAAGCAAAGTTCTACAGTCACCAACATTTTGTTAAAAAGTTTTGCTATAATTGGTCAACATGTGTTGCTATTATGGCGAAGATAGAGTGAAAACGGTAGTTTTTGTCAATTTCAAGGGCACTTAACTCTAGATGTGAGATTCAGATCAAGCTGAAAGATACATCGATGCAAGGTCTTGTCATGACCAATGTTTTATCAAGGTTTTGTCAAGATGTTTCAAAATTTGTAGACGTTATAGTGAACAAAAAGACAAAACACTTATTTTTTACATTCAAGGTCAGATAACTCAGGATTTTCTGCTTCAATCAATCAACAAATATGTAATATGGGGAGATCAGATACGGACAACCTATCATAAAAGTTTCCATTGATGTGATAATTAGGTGAACACGAAATTATATGGAAAAACTAAAGAAGAACGCGTTAAATAAAAAAGTAACTTTTATGATGTCATATATACTCGGCAAAACTGCTAACGCATCACTCAGATCTTGGTTAATATTTTTTCTAACGAATTTACAGAATACCTTCCAAATTTGCGCATGCTGACTACCACCATTTGATAAGAGATCTATGAAATTTCATAGTAGATGTTACTGTATCTTGTAAAATATTGAACTTTTAATAAGGACATCCTTAATTCTAAAATTCATAGTCTGAAATTTGATTAAAATGGAAAATTCACGCATAACTTTCAAACCTTTTGTTTAGGCTGAAAGTGTTTCTGTTTATAAAAGTTACCCTTCAAAAAACAAACCTACGGCTTTTTTATGGGGGCGTAATGTATTCCCACAGAGGCATTTTTACATCACTAGTGCCGTAGGTATCATTGATGGCGTCGACGGCGACGTAGGTCACGTAGACAAAAACGTATCGGTCTATATCTTATGAACTGTATAAGATGCAGTCTTGATATTTCACACATAGACAGGCCCTGGCAAGACATTTCACCTGATACTATAAAATTTGACCTTGTGACCTTGACCTTGAAAAATTGACATTTTCTTTCAAAAAGGTGCGTCTATGCGAGCTACGTTGTCCCGGAACAGCCCTTGTTATGTTAGATAGAAAATTATTTTTTCAGACATTAATTTCACAATAAACCAGCTTTCAAAATCAATTCAAACAAAAATGATTGAAAAAGATCACAAGTTACACGAGCCGAAAAACTGTTTTGGCCCCCCTTTCGCATGACACGGTCACATAAGAAAGAAAACTTAGAAATAGTTTTATGAATGAGTGCAGAAACTTGTGGGATAAACATTTGCCAAATTATAAATCTAAATCTTTGACAATAAAGATGTTATTGCAATTTTAAAAAGTGATGCGTTAGCTCTTTTGCTGAGTATATAAAGTTCATTTTAAGGCCCACGGCTGTCCATCAAACTTTTTTGGTGATGTCTACTTTTCCTTTTTACGAATCCATTTGATTTAAACCTCTTTCATTTACATCAAACAGAATTACACAACGCACCGTACTAATAATTTTTCATAATAATTGCTATTATGCAGTTGTCTCTCAACCTCAGCAATATAATCACTTTTGTCCATTATGAAAACAATGCCAGATTCATCAGCTTTTTTCAACACTAAAGAATGGTCGTTAGCAAGATTTCTAAGTGAAGTAAATTCAGGCTTAGATATATTGCTGTGTCGATTATTCTTGGGGGTGCTATGTAAAAATTCTTGTGAAATAGCTTCAATATAAAAGTCTAAATAAACATCACGGCCATTTGGGGGTGAGCATGACGACTGTTTTCTGTTGAAAAATGGCAGATGGGTGTAGTTATCTTCTTTTTCCAAAGTGCAACTGGCATAAATGACGATGGCGATCAAGAAACGTTGCTATTTTTTACCACAATGACGCGTCATGTTGTCAAATGGTAATAATCTATCAAGAACGATAACTCTAGTCGTTTTTTTAAAAAATAGGTCAGTTGTCTACCTGTCATTACTAATTAATTGAGAGGTAGATTTTAAACGGGAGTCATAAAAAATGTTTTTAATTACTTTTCACGCTATTACAATTAAAATGTCCCTCGTAGTTGACCTGTATGTTTTAAAGTTAAGGAATGTTCAACACCGTGAGGAAGGTCAAATTGCATGCAACGGATAGATATCATTGAAAGAAATTTAAATACCAAACTTGAGATTTGAATGTCGAATGCTATTGGAGAAACTGACAATGTTAATTTTTTCCATGTAGTTTTCTAGTTAAGGGTTGATACGGTTGATAAGGGTAGGTTGATAAGGGTAAAGAGATGACATTGAGGAAGGTCAAATTGCATGCAACAGATAGATATAATTGAATGAAGTTTAAATACCAAATTTGAGTTTTGTATGGCCAATTGTTTTGGAGAAAGTGGCAATGTTAAGTTTTCGGACAGACAGACGGACAGACAGACGGACATGAGTAAATAAATATGGCTCTCGATACTGGGGCATAAGCAACGTTAAGTTTTCATGTGAAGTTAATTGTTCAAGTTAATAGTTGATAATGGTCAAGGGATGACATTGAGGAAGTTCAAACTGTATGCAACAGATATACATCATTAGAAGAAGTTTCAATACCAAATTTGAGCCTTGTATATCCAATAGTTTTGGAAAAATGGCAGCGTAAAGTTTTCAAGTTGAGTTTTAAAGTTAAGGGTTGATAAGGGTTAACAAATGACATTAAGGAATTTTAAATTGCATGCAACGGATAGATATCAATGAAAGAAGTTTGAATACCTAACTTGAGCTTTGTATGTCGAATGCTTTTGGCAACATTAAGTTCTCGAGTTAAGGGTACATAGATTGATACATGTAAGGGCAAACAGATGACCTCGGGGAAGGTCAAATTGCATGCAACAGAAAGCTATTATTAATTGAAGTTCTAATACAAAATTTGAGTTTTGGGTGTCCAATAGTTTGGGTAAAAATGACAATGTTAAGTTTTCGGACAGACAGACAGACGGACATGAGTAAAACAATACGCCCCAGATCTCTCGACACGGGGGCATAAAAACGGCAATTTCGTCAAATTCAACGGCAGATAGCTCAGCAACGTCCTGTAAAATTACGAAATTCAAAATAACCAAAAATATTACGTTGACCAACATTATGTCCAAGTTTTGTCTTGATTGGTCACAATATGTCCAATTTTTGTCTTGAATGGTCATTATTTGTCTTTGTTAAAGTAAAAACAAAGTCGAAAAAGGCAATTTCGTCAATATCAAAGGCACATAACTTACGTCTGTTTAATCTGATCAAAACGAAATTCAAACTCATTTTAGATCTTATGATCACCAGCAATGTGTCCAAGTTTCGTCCTGATTAGTCAATAATAGTTGCTGCTAGAGTGTACACAAAGTTAAAAACAGTCGAAAACGTAAATTATGTCAAATTCAAAGGCAAGTAACTTACTGGTCTGATCAAAAGGAAAATCAAACTCATCCCAGATATTATATTCTCCAACAATGTGTCCAAGTTTTGTTTTATTGGTCAATAATTGTGGATACAGGATTGTAAACAAAGTCAAAAATGGTAGAAAACGAAATTTTTGTCAAATTCAAGTAAAGGGCACACAACTCATGACTTTCTGGTCTGATTAGAATGAAAATCAAAGGCATCCGAGATCTTATAGTTGCCAACATTGTGTCTAAGTTTTGTTTTGATTGGTCAACAATTATGGATGCTTGAATGTAAACAAAGTCCAAAATGGTAGAAAACAAGGGCATATAACTCATTATTTTCTGGTCCGATCAGACTGAAAATCTAACTCATTCAAGAGTTTATGGTAGCCAAAATTGTATCCTAGATTTATTTCGATTTGTCAATATCTGTAGACGCTAGAGGGTAAACAAAGTCAAAAGTAGCTATTTCTGACGTTCAAGGGGTCCTTACTCCCATCCTCTTGGTCCAGTCTGACCTGAAATCAAACTTATTCGAAAACAACTTTTGGCCATACTTTTTTTGACCAAGTTTGGCAAGATTGGTCAATATTTGTAGATGCTAGAGTGTTCACAACAAATTGTTGAAAGACGGACGACGGACAAAACGCGACCACAATATCTCACCTTAAGCACTTCGTGCTCAGGTGAGCTTAAAAGTAATGGAATGAAAATCATTAAAAATAAATTTCTTTATCTTGCATAGAATTCCAGCGTCTTTCCACTGCACTATCACAGACTTGCACAATGATAATTATAAAAAAATCGAAAGATGTGAACTGTTTTCAATAACATGGACATGTCAGTGTAAATAAACAAAATTAATGATCAAATTCTTGTGTGACGTTTATACTCGGGGAGGTGAGAAACTTTATTCTCAACGCCTCAGTCTACCCGGCTGTATCAAATGGTAGCAGTGAGGTAAAACTTTTCTAAGACGGCGTCAACAGCATGTTTATTAACCACGTTTTGGTTGTGTTGCCATGGACAACTGACCTGCATTTGGAACGAGCGTTTCGGTTGGTTCGCGTAAAAAAGAAAACACAGACTCTCCAATGTCAATGTCAATGTCAATGAAGATGACCCGTGGTTCTCAGATGTTACTTTATGAAATAAAATGAAATATCTGATTCTAATCAGATTTCACAACGATGGTATACAAAATTACATTTATTTAGCATCGTCTTTCTTTTAAAACGTTTGAAATAATCATATATGAAAAGTTTAAATTCTTACATGTTACAAATGTTATCAATGCTAAGAATGGTTTAAATACCTGCAAAATTGGGACTGCCTCTCTGGGATATTTCGCAAGGAATAGTTATCATTGATTTCTCATATTGAAATATTATGTTTCTTGTCTGTTCTCCATCAAATGTTAACATTAATTTTATCAGACATCTATAGCTAAACAGTTAAGTACATCGTAAAACTGACACCTTGGGCAACATGGATATTTTTCTGCTTCAGCAGAATGAACTGCCATTCTCATGTTGAGTACCTTTCTGACTTGTCTACCTGAAATATCGTCACCTTGAAACACCGTACTTCACTAAGTTATTGAGTGTTTACATTTAAAGCTCACCTTTATAGCTGCCTCTCTCATGAACTTTTTCGCCTTCTCACTCCAGATTGCAGGAATAGTCAACGTCCAGTAGATATCCTCTAATGCCATAGGCCTATCAATTTTGTTCCTCATATCCTTTAGTAAATCGTCTTTTAAATAACTAATGGCTAGTTGGAATATTAACATGGCAGGAAGTGTCTTACCATCTTCGGCGTCTAACACCATTCCCCTCTTTATTGTCTGGTAAAAATGGAAGATATAAAATACTGACATGTAAAAGGTGCGTTTGGTTACTGGAAAAAATGGAATACTAACAATGTATTTAAGAAAAACGACACGTGTTATAAAAAAAATACAACTATATCTATATACTTACTATAGGGTGGATTACATCTGGGCTAGTTTAAAAAAAATGTGACCAAAGTGTGACATTATAATGTTACGAATAACAGCTATTTTTACAGAATATCATCCGGATTTCTTAATCAAGAAGGCTGAAAACTATTCTAAATGGTTAAGAAGCGCCCAAATTATATTTCAAATTTATGTTAACATATTTTAGCTAAATTTGTGTGCACAATCTTGTTAAATGACAAAAAAAAAGCGTTTCACTCCTGGCAGCATAAATATTGCACAATATGAGAAATTGTAGGTTGATGCCTTCCTAAAATGTGAGTGGTAGATTTCTGGCTGAATAGACAAAAACGAGAATACATTTTGAAAAAGAAAAGTGTTTCACTCCTGACATCAGAATCAGAGGGTTATTGTATAAAACAGCCTCCACATCCTAAACCAGTGAAGATAAGATGAAAAGGTAATTTTAAGATGCACACGTTGTTTTATGTATAAAAAGTGCTTTTTGTAGCATCCTGTCACTGTCTTTTATTTATCATAGCTTAGAAACCTGGTACAAGTGAAAAATGTCACACACAAAAGCGTTTCACTCCTGACCTTTTAGACATGTTTTAATGATGTATCTTTTTTAGAAGTGAAGCAATTTTCTTTAAACTTGGTACACAGTATATAGACACAGTAACACATCTCTTTAGCATTGATCGGGTTGAATATTTTCCCTGTAACAGCAGAGGCATGTAAAAAGTAAATGGTCACATTTTTTAAAACGTGCCCACCTGACTAAATATCGAACATTACAAGACGTAGGATTTAGACGTAAAAACAGCAGAGGAAGAGTAAAAGTTGCAAATCCGTTTATAGTTTTTATACATTAAGTACTGTCCAGAAACTTGAATTGTCAGATGTTAGATCTATGTCGTATAGGACAATTGCATTGAACCACATACGCTTAAGTACACAACAAATGATGAATTCACATTAGAAATAAGGCAGGCACCACGTGAAAAATGCGGTACGAGTCTGAAACTTTTATTTTCTCCCTCAATTTGGTTCACGTAAATAACACGTCTTTAATGGTCACAATTCTGGTAAATGTTAACCATGATCTTAAAAAATCTTTTTAGAAAGAAAAATAATACCGCATATGATTTTAATTTTTGTGCGTAGATAAGTGCAAATATTTTGGATTAACCTACTGCATACTTTTAGAGAAAGAAACAGAACAAGAAGAATGAAAAAAATCGTTACACGCACTGTCCATAATTGAAATGATCTCATTTACAGTGTTCAAAAACTTTCGCGTGGAAACTTTATGAATTCGAATGCGTTAACTTTCTTCAACATTATAGTAAAAAAGACGATGTGATACAAGGTATTTATTCAATTGACATAGCAGGGTACCTTTATGTACAGTAATGTTTTAAATCCGTAGTGTATTATAGTGTCAATTTGCTAGGTGCTATGATTAAGTCACTCGAAGTGGATGGATAAAGTGAAATGACCCATCCCAAAATTACTGAGAACAGGGCTGTGATTTCTAGTCCTGGATTTTATGGGGGAGTATTCCCTGTTCCTTTGCAACTACCCAATGATGGTTGAAGGAATTCCAGCGAGGCAGATAGAGTTAAGAAGATGGTAAAGATCAGTTATCCTTTGCAAAGGAGGACATTTTAGAATACCAAAACGCGGATATAGTTAAGAAAATAATAATGATACGTTATCTGCTACAGAGAGGGCCTGGTTAGGGGACAAAGACGTGAAGAGAGTTAAGACCACAACTACTCATATGGTCAAATTGCAAAAAATGAGAACGTTTTGTAAATAATGCTGAACTTTTGTACTGGTCACCTTTAGATTAGTAACAGAATACGGCTCAGACAGTATAGTCTACCTACTAAGTCAAAAAATGTGACTTTCGTAGGCATTCTCTGAACATGGGCGACTACCATGCTCAATGATATCTTCAAGGCATGGTACGTATGGCTTGCCCGGTAGTCGCCTCTAGCAGGCGATATTGGTTGAAATAAACAAGGTCAAAGGTCATTCGGTACATTTTTCACACGTGCCCCCTAAAATACCCCATAACTTACTCATTTATTAAGCTAAAACAATTATTTTGGTACCCAAATAGAGCTGATGATTTGTATTTTTACTTAAAACATCAATATACAACTTTACAAATTTGTGTTTTTGTATTTTTTTGATAAATATAGTGAAAAATGGCCCAAAAAATCACAAAAATATTTTTTTCGATAAGTAAAAAAAATCATAAAAAATACCAACGGTGTGTCTGGATGATTGACATTATACTTAAAAATTGCCTAGACACCTACTGTTTACTGATATATATTTTCTTACAGAATTAGTCTTTAACCTACCCTTGTAGCCATAGCTAAAAGTGGGTGGGGTAAATTTTCCGAAAAATACAAAAAAACACAAACATAGGTGTAGCAATACGCCTTTCATATAAATGATATTCTACGATATTCTTTCGATGTTTTATTGCAAATTCTTGTTTTAAAATCATATTTTCAAGAATTTTTATAGCTTTCGATGCATTTTCCTAAACAATAATAAGAATTTTAAGGACAAAAACATTGATTTAATTAAAACAGAAGCAGAACTATATATAGCTTATTTCAACTTTACAAAGCCATAACAATACCTCTCTGAACGAATACATACTCACAAAAAAGTGCAATTAAATAAAACAAGACTGAAAATAAAACAGAAATTAAGAATAATCAGCAGCTGAAAGTAGTCATTTCACTATATTACTATCATAAGACATTAAAGGTAAGCATTTATGTTTTAACATGTTTCGTTCATTGATGATGTATGGTTTCATTCTGTAAACCGAACGTTAAATTTCATTATTGCAATTTTGGTAATTACACCTTGTAGTCGTACGAGAACATTCGAACATGTAATATCATTTTTCAACATGTATATAAAATGTAATTAGGAACGGATCTATTGGAAAAATTATCACAATCATCAGGCTGACTGTTCTGATACACTGTTTTGGTATAGTATATGAATGCCTATATAAGTGCCCATGAAGCCACCAATACATGTATACACTTAGATTATGTACATGCTTTCATTAGCGACAACAGGAGATTCCGTTTTTTGGTATATTTGATTTTGTAACCAATAAGCTTTTAATTGTTTTAGAATTGAGCTTAATATGATTCTGTATGTATCTTTAATTATTCAAATCACTCGATCTTTGATATAACATATTACATTATGTTTCTGGTGAATATTAGAACATAAGACACAACGATCGGTAGCTCATCCATCCTGCACAATCCTTACCATGTTAATTTAAAAAATTGATGGGTTGTGGAGTTGGCACCAAGGAACTCTTTGACATAAGTAGTGGAAATATATGAACCTGTGGTTGCTTCTAGCTCACCCCATTTCAATATACCTGATAAACTTCTGGGCATTGACTAACGTATAACATAACTAAAAAACTCTTCATTCCATACTAACTTTCGTTATAATCAAATGTGTATCTTTCATTTTATATGTATAGTACTGTTGTATCTTATCATAAAACAGACGATAAAAGTGAATCCTATGACCACAAAACAGAGTATAATATTTGCTTGGAAATCTCAATATTTGTCGATGCAAGATATTCTCAGTATACACGTATATTTGTGAAGTTTAAATACACAAAACCTCTGGACTTATTGGTAGAAGCAGAGAATTAATTACAAATATTTCTGGGAATGCACCTATTGGAAAGAACTTAATAATTGAGCGTGTTCTTCCATTCCCACAGCAGCTAGACTCGACAACAGGTATTGTTTCAGAAGGTCTAAATTATGAAGGCTTGATCATATCAGCTATATTTGGATAACTATTTACGTCGAATAACTATTGTGGTAATTTTCATCCGTCAATAGATGTGAAATATATCGTGCATCTTCGGCGTCATCAGTGGCAACGGTGATTGATAAGGATATCAAGATTTTTAAAATCCAGATACCCTTGTCAAATTGCATGGTAACGGGACACGCCGAAGATGGAGGTAAAAATACACAAAGTGTTTGTATCTAATAACGGGTGGAATATCTTAATCATCTACCAGATTTGACAACGCTTTTAGCGAGACCTCTTTTTTGAAAGGGTTGGAGTACAATTAAAAAAACCTAGAATCGTATAGCAATTTTGTTTCATGATCTCTTAAACCTTTGAAATGGACTCTGGATATTTTCCCGAGATAATGATGTGCATCACGCTACTTGGCCTGGTTTCTAGTGTAACAATGTCTTGCTGTTTCTTTATTCCTGTTCACAGGTACCTGTACCACAATTTAACATACATTGATATCTTTAAATCATGTTCACCACATTGTGTACCGACGACTACACCCAGGCTTCACACAAAGTTCTTCCAGTACATAGACTGCCTAATCTGTTTCAATCTGTAAATTGACTAGTCTGTGCTCATGTTTAGCGAATCAAACTTAGTTGAAGAAACAATTTCGTCATACTACGAGAACGGGTGGTCCGGAAAAAAATCGTTCCTACTTTCTCGTTTTTATGATATACAATGTATAGTGTCACATTTATAGTGTTATAGACATATTCAAACAATGTTATCAACACCTTTTACAGAATGACAACACATTAAAGTTTCTGCACTGTAACCCACAGTATATAACATGATTCTGCCATTGTGTGTTAAGAGGAGATCAAAACGCTTTGAACCGCGTTAAGACAGAACCAGATGTTCGTTTTAAAACTTTTTTTTGTTTTTCCACTTAGACTTCTTCGAACTCCATACTATAATATTTCTCCATCTATTTTGCCAATCGTTGATACTTGATCTATAGAAGTCAACGTCTTGGTACCCTAACCGGTCCTCCACAGTAGCAGTCATTTAATCAATTTTCATCTTCCTGACTCCCCCTGTATCTTTGTATGTCTTCAACTACAGTTTGATGGTTTTAAAAAGGAGAGTACTCGCCATAAACTACGGGCAATTGCTCTTCACATTTAACAGCTTTAGCCTCCAGGACTAGACACTAGACGTCGCAACCCTCTTTTCAATCTTGTCCATTTGTGGCTGTATCCTTACATCTAGCAAGAATATCCTACAATCAATCTGCACTTGAAATATTTATACTCGTGTATAAAGTACTATACTATCTGAATAGAATAAATACCCTAGGCTCAAAACTGTTTGATATCCCCTTGTGTTTAAGAGAAGAATTCCAACCAAGTCCAAATACTGACACCTCAAAACACAAAGCCCTAAAAGCATCAAAAATAATCATAAATGACCCTAATTTCGTGTTTCAATATCTGATAGTTTGAATTTTTGCACTTTAACCAGCGAAGAAGGAATAGTTTCAATTCGCTTTGTTTAACATACTGAAAGTTCCGTTTAGTTCTTACTAAGATTTATCATAAATCTTTCTCTGATTATGGGCCATAACATTTATGAATGTCAACAAAACACATTCTCGACCTTTTTACGCAAATACATGTAATTCCAATATTTGTTGAGAACGTACTTTCCGTCAATTGTCCATAGAAACAGACTATATTGCTTTTAAAAGATTGGCTAATCATGGATACAGCTGTCGGATGGATCATGAAAGGACGGTCGTCTGGATTGTCCTTAAAACGTTTTCCGCTTGTGAAATGTGTAGGCCTATGGAAGGATGTTTGAAGGATGTTTGAACGAAGGTTCTAGCCAATAGAACCTTATCAAACCAGGTCATTGAACTGTGGGACTTACTAGTACAAGAATTGTCCTGTGTCAACCTACTTTAAAGCTGTTTTGAATCTAAAATTTTACTCGGCATACGAAATTTGTGAAAAATTTGAAAAAAAATCCCTCAGTTTCTATATTTTTCTCCTTTGTGCACCGGTTCCACTGTTTCAAGCTAGCACAATGTAATAAAGAACTGGATGCCGGATGTTGCTTTAATGTATCATTAGCAGTACTGAATTCATATGATATATCATTGTATGCGCGATACATATGTGGTATACATATTCTAATTTTAGAAATTACGTCATGAGGGATAATTATTTGTACTTGAAAGTCGTATATATATAACCTACACATAAACTTTTTACACAGTATAATTTTTCAAGCAGTACTGTAAGTATACATTGAAGTTCGTTTAATCTCAGACCACGCTGAAAATTCGTGTAAACAAAATTCTAGTATAGTTTTATACTTTGCATAGCAATGGAAAGTCCCTACTTCCGGTTTGCCCATGGTGGACATGTATTTTTCCTATCCGTTTAAATGCAACGCATTTATGCATACCATTTCGGGTTGGACTAAAACACGCAAAGGAACTGTTTTTGGCGCAAAGGACGCAAAGGACATGAAGGTGATACAAAGGAGATTTATATCAGTCCAAACTCCTTAATCATGATTTTTTATCGCATTAAATTGTTATATTCGTGTATTTTACGATTAAATCTAGTCAGTAATCTTTGTTTTGGGACATAAAGTGTCTGACTTTCGTGTTGAATCCGATTTAATAGGCTACTCACGGACGAAAAGGAGCTGGCTGCGGCGCAAAAGAGATTCATATAAGCCCAAACTCCGTTATCAATACTTTTTATCGCATTTAAATTGTAATTTTCACGTATTTTAAGATCATATCTAATCCATAATGTATATTTTTTTGACAAAAGGTGTCTGTTTTCTGTATAAATTCCGATTTTCATATGCTAATCACAGGCGAGAAGGAGCTGTGTGGCGCAAAGGAGATTTGTATCTGTATAAACTTTTTAATCATAGATTTTCGTCACAATTGATTGTAAAATTTATGTATTATTAGACCATAGCTATTCAATAATAATTATGTATTCTTTAGAAAAAAAGTGTCTGTTTTATTAATTCCGATTCTCATAGGCTATACTCACGGGCGAAAAGGAGCTTGCGGTGGCGCAAAGGAGATTCAAATCAGCATAAACTCCTAAATCATGAATTTTTATTGCATTAAATTGCTATATTCATGTATTGTAAGATCATATCTAATCAATAATGTTTATGTTAGAACATAAAGTGTCTGGTTTTTGTATTAACTCCGACTAATTTTTCCTATCCGTTTAAATGCAACGCATTTATGCATACCATTTCGAATCGCAATAAGAAATCAAAGAACGAGAAGTACCTTACTATTGAATGACCACTACATCTTCAATTTGGACTGGTCAACTTGCATTGTTACAAGGGATCGTCTTATCTGACTAGATATGTATATTGCTAGTAGAACAAATGGGTTTTCTCAAGCGTTTTTCAAAATTGCATTACAATGTGAATTCCTACTTTCGGTTTGCCCATGGCCTATCCGATTCACTGCATCGCTTTCTAAGAAATCAAAGCACGAAAAAGACTTACCCGGTAAGTATTGAATGAACACTGCATGTACAATTATGGATGATTCGATTCCATAATTTCAAGGGATCGTCTGAACTAAATAGGCATGTGTATAACTAGTAGAACAAATAGGTTTTCTCATTTTTTTTCTAAAAATTACAAACTGTTAGGGGTTTTCACATAAAAGAACAACTCCATTTTAATGTCTCAACAGTTTTTGACTGGATGAATTTCAAAACCGTTCAAAAGAATACTTTATGCTCAATCAATTCGCCGCCACAATCCAAACTTTAGTCCTGTACTTTTTGTTACACTCTAGTAAATCTCCTCGTATGTGTCGCTCGTTCTTTGTGTTTTTTTGTGTGTGATAAGTACAAATATTGGTCCCGATTTATGACCTGGCAGAGATGATCTGCCGTGTGAATTATTGAGACATATTCATGGTATTGCCTGTATTGTGTTACAGCTTAAATCCTAAACATTAGCGGCAGGTAGTTGTCACTTTATATGGTATTTCTGTATTTATCTTTTTTACATTTAATTTATTGCTCCGCCGGACAAAAGTAATAAGGATCATATCCGTGGCATTGTGGCTGCTGTGCGTTCGTTCATCTATTTCTGTTATCATAAACGTTTCCTATTCCTGCTGTTATCAAAGCATTTTTAGATTCCATAGACTAAGATTAGCGTGCACTCTGATCTATTCAACACAGTCTGTTCTCTATTGAATGATTATACGAAGAACAAATAAGCTATAGTGGTCAAAATGTTCCGGTTTGGAAAATTTACTCTATACGATTTTTATATTCAGAAGGCTAATGGATAAACAAGTACTTTTTTTCTATTTAATTAAAGTATTTTACCTATTCTGACCAAAGGCTAGCGGGGCTTATGCCACGGTCCTGTTTCCGGCGTGCGTTCATGTGAAAACTTCTCCAAAATTACTAGGCCAGTTTCAATCAAGATTCAAACAGGAATCTTCTAACATAGGAATCTAACAGGAATCTTCCTTGCATCGAGCCTTTCGAATTGTTTTTGTTTTCTTTTGTTTTGTTTTTGTTTTGTTTTTATTTTTTCGAAAAATAATTTCATAGTGAACTGTGGTTACTATGGTGCACTTTCATTTTTTTTGTGTGTGTCTTTTTTTTCCTTCTTTTTTTTCCAAAAAATAATTTCACGGAGAAACGATTCAGGACCATCTTGGCCCTAATTCCTTGCTGAAATATTCGGTTTCCTTTCTTGTTTTTAAGTTAATTTTAATCCCCATTTATTCAACTGCAACATTTAGCACTTTTGTATTTGCTTACTTCCCCTCCTTTGTTGTTTGATTAATGTATAATCTGGCTGAACACACAAAAATAGACTAGATCTAGCACCAGCATATGCAGACATGCAATCCTATTTCGGTTTTCACAGCATGTTGACTTAACCAGACACTTGTACCATTTTATTCAGTACTTTGGTATAATTTTTTAAGCGCGATACAATTCATTTTGCTGAACATTACAGCAATTTTTTACTTGTTTTTCTACTGCTTTTCATTGAAACCTGCCTAAAATATTGTTCGGATCTTACATGTACATTTTGGAATTTTGGTGTTTGCCCCCACTTCGTTCTTTAGATCTATATACGCGCACTGAAGTTAAGCAAACTAATATGAAGATACAAGCAGTTATTCGCATATCACAATGACAAAATTGGATTCCTTTTTCAGTCCCTATGAAAAAAGTAATTAAAGTTTAGTTTGACCAAAAGTTGATTTTCAATGAATAGAAAATGCAATTTTTGCTACTTCTGCATGTACACGTCATGCCGATAGGAAGCCATTTTATATTGGAGAGGCTGAAGCCTCGGTGTCTGAATATTTGGGGGGCTGAATTGGATTTTTACCAAAAATTCAGTGTAAAATAAGGAAAATTCGACATATTCGGCCAACTTTGGGGGGGGGGGGGGCGCTCAGCCAACATCCTAGCCCCGCCCTGATCCTACGAGCCTACACTTAAAAAATTACCATGGAAATCATTTTTTATTCATTGAATAAGCTTTTCTGTGCCTAATGAAATATATGTTTGCCTCCAGTCTTTCCAATCTGAGGCTTATTAATGTACAGTGACCCATCAGAATCAGGTGGCGAGGCGAAGTGAGTCTAAACTTGTATATGTTAGCGGCAATAAGTGAAATTAGGCAATAAGATTAAAGCCTAGGCAATAAGCTATTGCCTAGGCAGTAAGACTATTGCCTAATTCACTCTAGGCATTAAGTTTAATGCCTAGGTTATAAGCTTAATGCCTGGAAAAAATAGCCAGGCATTAGTCTTATTGCCTAACGTTAAGAAAGGCTTAATATTTCATATTATTCAGAGCTTGACTAAACAGTGGTTGCTTTTGGTCCCTGTATTAAGTCAAACACCATACTTACATTTTCAATTACATTTTGAGAAATTACTGTAAACACAAGCCATAGTATTGCTTGTTTAATTAGGATGAAAAATGTTTCGGAGGAAGCCAAGGATGATAAGTCATACTTCTACCTATAGCTGTAATTTGAAAATATGAAAAGTTGAATATTGTTTTGTTGTTGTTGTTTTGTTTTAGAATAGTAAACTACTTTTGAAAATAACTGACTTCTTTTTCTTTATTTTTGTGTATGAGGTATGCTCAATCAATTGAAACTTCAAGTTAATTATTTTTTAAAAAAATGTTTCGGTAGTTCATCATATCAAGGTAGAAAAAATGGATCCGAACAGAAAAAGAAATTGATTTTGCATTTACTTAACGTAACTTAATTGAATGTCATGTTCAAAATACTGATAGAGAATCCACTAAGTAATTGACCGATTTTTTTTTTCATATTTACGTTGAATTTGACACATTTCAATTTGAAATAAAAACTCTGAATTTATTCCTGAAGCATATTAGCAAAAGACATCATTTTTGTAATTAAGGATTCCATACTGTTAACACATTGTTGTTTTTCCCCCAAATTCTTTTCAGGCCTTGAAAACGGCATTAATATTTTGTATTTCAAAAGATTGAACCAGTCAAATTCTAAAGACAATAAATTTAATCTAATTTGGAATAATGCAGCATAACCATCTAAGGCCATTGCTTAGAGCAATCTTGGCACTGGTGGTTTTACATTTTCATGCGTCTTAACAAATTTGTACTGTAAATTTATCTTCAAATTCAGATTTTTTCCTAGACACATTTGATGCTAATACAAAGTAGCTCAAAGAAAAGAATGAGATGACTGACTAAACTACTCTAAATCACAGAAATATCCATGAACATGTTCAGCCAGGCCCTAAATACGGCCATCAAGACCAGTTGTTTAGTATAACTTTTGTTTTTGCCAAGGCAGTACACTGAAAATGTAGTGAATTATAACAAACGATAAGCAAAATCCCTGCATTAAGGTGGAACTTCGGTACAATTTGTTATTGCCTAGGCAATACACTCAATTTTGGTGAAATATTTCAGGCAATAAGCTTAATGCCTGAATTAAAATGGTTTATTTTGAATAGTTTGTTATTGCCTAGGCAATAGGCTAAATTTGGGGTGAAACATTTCAGGCAATAAGCTTAATGCCTGAAATTTTTAGGCAATAACTAACTGCCTAGGCAATAGCTTATTGCCTAGGCATTAAGCTTATTGCCTTAATTTACTTATTGCCGCTAACATATATAGGCCTATGTGTGCTTGGTGTAATCATGTCAACCATTTCCAAACTAGTGGTTTTTTCCTTTTTAATACTATAAACAAGTTGTTCTAGATTGTTAATGTTTATTCATTACATTACTTGAAATGTTTTGAGCGCCAAAGTGAATTCAACCAATTTCCTATGTTATCTGAGTGGGCGGGGTAACTCTTACACACTTTATTTTAACATTTACAACGTGAAAGGCATTGTTTTAAATGTTATTTTCGCAATTATATATTAATATGATATATTTAGAGTCAATATCCAGACAAAAGAAATGACATCATTTAAGTTCCATCAATACTGTTGAAATGAAATGTACACTGTATGAAAGCAACAATCGTTACATATATTGACCCCAGCTGATTTTTAGCTGTACCTTCATTTAGAAATATGGACTTTATACTACCAAATGTGATCTTAAACTTTTGCTTAGGGTTTGTAGAAATTTTTCAGCGCATTTGTGTACTTGAAAGTGCAATAATATTTCATATGGAGCATGATTTCCATTTACACAACGTTCATATTTTGCACATTTTTGGCCTTTTTTCACATTTCGCCAAATACTAATGAATGTGCAGATGAGAAAAGTATCACTAACTATATTTTATATGCAAGACAATTTATTGGGCTTTCATTTAAAACCATTTTCATGCATTTAGACATATAATTGACAGGGTTATACGCATTTAAAGCGGGCTTATGTGAATTTTGCACCCAATGACCTTTGACCTAGTTTTGTGACCTAAATACGGCCGACTGGAGGCGACTACCGGTCTAAGCAAATCACGCAAGTCTTATACTCTGCAAATAATACATCAAAACTCCATGTTCAAAAAATGCCTACGAAAATGTTTTCTAGCCACTTTTTCGGAATTGGTAGGTAGACAGTAATGGGACAGTGATTGCCAAATTAAGTGTAAACCCGTGGTCAAAATGAAAAAAAAACAAACAAAGGTTAGTACATCAACTGTTGCGATCAAGTTTTTGAAAGAAATCAACCTTAAATTTAATAAGTTTTCCGCATCCAGCCTAAACCTCGCTTCTTCTAACTTTTGGTCCCTTCTAAAATTATAAAAAATGCAAGTCACCATTTTGAAATGAGAACTGGTATTGCTGTGGTGTCTATCAATGTATGAAACATATACCAGCTTCCGAATACCTAGAACCTTTCCTAAATGGCTAGAAGGTCATAAAAATGTCTTTCTACTGAGGACATCGATGATCTGGCTGAGAAAAATATATTTTCAGCAACTAATGTGCGCCCCGCAATGCTATTTCGTGAAATTCCCCCGTGTAAAGCAGTTTAAATCTTTATATCGGGTTCTTTTTACGTGAGATTCTTTTTTGTGTCCCCTCGTATGTACAGTCTTTTCTGTGATGATCATCTGTCATTTATGTTCGTGATTAAACTATTTTTAGTCTTAAGCTAGGCTTGAATTTCGGTTGTTATAATTTTCCCATTTTAGCTCCGCTGGCCGAACATCTTCGCTAGCCAAGGTTGAACGCACCTACGTTTGTATTCACCCTTGGCGGATTCAGTCCGATTTTCTTGAAATCGCGAAGCGCCGTCTAGCGGTTGTTTTGCTGGTTGTTTACGTCCATTATTGATGGCTTCATTAACGCGCGTTGTCTTTCGCGTCATACGTCATGCGGATTATGTAAAAGTTAGCCGCTTTTTTGGTCGAATTGTCGAAAATATAATAATTCGTCGATTATAGTTAGGGAATTTTAGTGAAGTTCTTAGGAAAAATCGCCCATCTTTGCGTTTTTGAGTTGCAAATGCAATGCTTTTTCCCACCCGTTGTCATGATTTGGTTACTCATAACAAATGTGTCAGTCGACAATCTGATTGGTTCCAGCGAGACCTCGCTGGAACCAATGAAAACGCTTTCCAGGAGACCAAGAAAATCGGACTAAATACGCCAAGGGTGAATACAGAAACGACGTTACGTCGTAGATGTCACCCTTGGCTTGCGA
The DNA here is from genome assembly GCA_963680895.1 of Fragum sueziense. NCBI lineage: Eukaryota > Metazoa > Mollusca > Bivalvia > Cardiida > Cardiidae > Fragum > Fragum sueziense. Next base: position 49,763,387 of record OY804596.1, read on the forward strand.
AGATGCTGGCCGAAGGTCAGCGGGGCTTATGTCATGGCCCTGTGTCCGTCGTGCGTGCGTCCGTGCGTCCGTCCGGGCCGGGGATTTAAGTGGTTCAATCCGTCCATAATTTATATGAAATAAGAACAATTCCACTTAAGGTTTACGAACTGAGAATGAAAACACCACTTTCTAGCCATACGAAATGCACCAAATTACACACACCTGTAAATACACTTCACATAAGTTGATTCACCAGGCCGGATTTCAAGATTATGCTTCAAGAAGAAAATAATTTACAAATACATGATGTATCATTTTACTCTTTGTTCATATGCAAGGGAGGTAATTTTGAACATTTTTGTCAAATATTTCCATAAGTATGCATTAATTCAAAGGAGGGGTTTCCATAAGGCCGTTTTCCTGGGACCTAAATTTTCCAATGATATTTTTAGTACAAATAGATACATAAAGGGGACGTGTTTTGCCGAAAAGTCTGAATCGAACGGACCTTTGGTTTGGTGTATATTGCATATTGAAAGTGGGTGGGGTAATTCTATTCAGGCGCTACCCAAGGTTCTTATTCATCAATTTTCTATCTAGATGTAAATAATTGGCGAATTTTTTAAGACGTTATGTTTTGTATATAAACCCGTGTTAAGATGACATGAAATTAATTGGCTTGCTTATTATAGATATTAAAATATTTGGTATTTTATGTATTTTTCAATTTTTTGTATATTTCCATCTCCCAACTTTGGGCAAAACATCAACACGTTTTTATAAAGCGACATATTGAAATAATATTTTAGATGAGAAGTAATTCGTGATTGCAAAATTATGAGGGATTTTTGATTGTTAGTCGGGAAAATGAGTTACGGGCCCTTGGATGCACGAAAACCCATGACAAATTGTGAAATAAATAACAAAAAACATTTTTTCTGGCTTTTCTTCACACAGAAAGGCAGAAATGATTACTTAGCTTAAAATATAGATGTACTCAGCAAATAATACTACAAATAAGCTATTGTGGTCAGTTTCGTCTGTTGTCCGTCCGTCTGTCTGTCTGATCGGCCATAATATCAGGTTTACACTCTAGAATCCACAAATATTATCCGATCTTCACCAAACTTAAACAAGATGTGTAAGGTCATAAGTCCTTTTGTAAGATCGAGTTTGGACGGAATTGCTGCAGAAAGTGCTGAGTTATCCGCCCTTGAATATCAAAAAATGATATTTTTGACAAGTTTTGCATTATAAAATTTTTAAATATAGCCCAATCAAATGCAAAACCAAATGAAAATGTTTGCATTTATAATGTCTTGGGTAAGTGTGAATTTCATTAAAAACGAAATTGCAAATTTTGAGTTATCTGCCCTTGAATTTGGCAAAATTGCTATATTTGACTTTATTTTTCTCTTTAGCATCCAAAAATATTCGAAAAACAAAGCAAAATTTGAACAAGTTTTTGATGTCCATAAGATTTTTTATTGTTTAAACTTTTGGCATCATAAGAATTGCTCATTACAAGTTATCTGCCCTTGTATTAGACAAAAATGTGGGTTTTCGTGTAAATCCATGGCTAATACGGCAATTTCAAGGGCGGATTATTCAGAAAATACATTTTCAATCTGGCTGAAATTGTTACATGTGTGATATTTTATAGAGGGAAGTATTTTTCCTCTTTTCGTTTTAATTGCTCCGTATTTGTGGCTGTTATATGGGAAGAAAAAGCCGAAAAATAGCAATTTTGCCAAATTCAAGGGCAGATAACTCAAAATTTGCAATTTCGTTTTTAATGAAATTCACACTCACCCAAGACATTATAAATGCAAACATTTTCATTTGGTTTTGCATTTGATTGGGCTATATTTGTAAATTTTATAATGCGAAACTTGTCAAAAATATCATTTTTTGATATTCAAGGGCGGATAACTCAGCACTTTCTGCAGCAATTCCGTCCAAACTCGATCTTACAAAAGGACTTATGACCTTACACATTTTGTTAAAGTTTGGTGAAGATCGGATAATATTTGTGGATTCTAGAGTGTAAACCTGATATTATGGCCGAGCAGACAGACAGACGGACGGACAACAGACGAAACTGACCACAATAGCTTATTTGTAGTATTATTTGCTGAGTACATCTATATTTTAAGCTAAGTAATCATTTCTGCCTTTCTGTGTGAAGAAAAGCCAGAAAAAATGTTTTTTGTTATTTATTCCACAATTTGTCATGGGTTTTCGTGCATTCAAGGGCCCGTAACTCATTTTCCCGACTAGCAATAAAAAATCCCCCATAATTTTGCAATCACGAATTATTAACTACTTCTCATCTAAAATATTATTTCAATATGTCGCTTTATAAAAAAGTGTTGATGTTTTGCCCAAAGTTGGGAGATGGAAATATACAAAAAATTGAAAAAATACATAAAATACCAAATATTTTAATATCTATAATAAGAAAGCCAATTAATTTCATGTCATCTTAACATGGGTTTATATACAAAACCTAACGTCTTAAAAAAATTCGCCAATTATTTACATCTAGATAGAAAATTGATGAATAAGAACCTTGGGTAGCGCCTGAATAGAATTACCCCACCCACTTTCAATATGCAATATACACCAAACCAAAGGTCCGTTCGATTCAGACTTTTCGGCAAAACACGTCCCCTTTATGTATCTATTTGTACTAAAAATATCATTGGAAAATTTAGGTCCCAGGAAAACGGCCTTATGGAAACCCCCCTTTCTAAACCATACAAAATGCTTATGCTTGTATTTGGAATGGACATTTAACACAGTTTAGGAATAATTACGGGCACTTTTCAAATTCCGCCTCTGGCTCTGCATTTCATTCTCAGTTCGTAAACCTTAAACCATGCCATTTTATGTGGCACTTTTCTTCATAAAGATCAAAGAAAAAAAACCCACTTAATCCTGAAATGTTGGCGTGTCCGTCCGTCCGTCCATGCGTGCGCAAACTTTTTCTTTAAACATCTTCTCCAAAACCACTAGGCAATTTCAACCAAACTTCACAGGAATCTTCCTAGCATAAACCTCTTCAAAATTTCTCCCAAAAAAAAAATAAAAAATAAAATAAATTCCGTACAGAACTTGAATTTTAATTAAATTAATTAAATTAAATTTTAGAACAATCCTTAAAAATATTCTTCTCCATAACTACTGGACCAATTTCTACCAAACTTTACTGGAATCTTCCTTGCATAAATCCCTTCTAAATTCCTTAAAAAATAAAGTCCGTGTAGAACTTAAATTTTAATTAAATTTATAAATATAAATTTTCGAAAAATCTTCTTCTCCAAAAGTACTGGACCAATTTCAAGCAATCTTCACAGTAATCTTCCTTGTGTGACTCTCTTCCAAATTCATTCAAAAAAGCAAATTCCGTGTAGAACTGAAATTTTAATTAAATTTATTTTTTTTAAATTTTCAAAAAAATCTTTATACATCTTATTCTCCAAAACAATAGGGTCAATTTCAACCAAACTTCACAGGTATCTTCCTTGCATGACTGTCTTTCAAATTTCTTTAAGATAAATAAATAAATAAATTCCGTGTAGAACTGAAATTCCTTGTAATTAAGCCTGAATGCTCAATGTCCAGTTCTCTTAAAGATTATTTGAAAAAAATTCGATCGGATGAAAAAAATGGCCGCTGTGGACGGGGCTTATTTTTCGCCATATGGAACATAGTGTAATTTTAAGAAAAAAATAAAAAAAACATTTCTCCTCCATAACTACTGATTGGATTTCATTGTGGTGCAGCATTAATCTTCTTTGGGAAGACCTCTCTTGTATTTCATTGAAGAATTTCGTAGACTAAAAGCCAGTGGAGCGATACAGGGCCATCATGGCCCTCTTGTTAGAATATAGCATAGCTGTCAAAATCGTCGAGCCAATTTGAAACATGCTGACTTACCTTTTGTTTATAAAGCATCATTTTGAACCTAGAAAAGAAGTAATACTCTTTATGTCTGTTATCCCCTGCTTCTGCCAAAGCAACGTATCTGTTCTGTGCTGTATATCCAAACGCTTCCAGAGTTCTCCCGTCAGGTTTTATCAATAGTACAGTGGGTGTCTTTGAAGAGATGTTTTCACCACTGTTCCAGTTTTTAGCCAAAACTTTTGTTGGCTCTCTTTCGTAATCGTGTCTAAATGAAAACGCCCATCCCGAGAATGTGGTACCAAAGTCTATCGCTGCTACACCTAGATGTTTGCTTTGTGCCATTCTACAGAATATACATTAATGAAAATGAATGTAACTTATTATTTTTTTTTATTTTCCGATCACATGTTAAACTGTCTCTGTTCTAGAGTAATAGATAACCTTGAATTGAGATTTTAATTAATTTATCTAAAAATATGTATATTAATAACTAAATAAATATTGAACACTTCCAAATTATTTATTATAAAACATTTGTTACAAAAAAAAAAAAAAAAACCGTAGCGACTTTTTTCCACAACAAATAAAACTATCCTTATTTTGAGTATTTGTGTTATCCGTGTAACCATGACAATCATTTACGTACTATTTTTCCACGGTGGGTAACCCATGTGACTTTTGGGAAGCGTTCACACCAAAAAAATCGTCCGCTTCTAGGATGTTTTGTATAATTTCTCAGCTAATAATATGCAGATTTCGTTAAGATAAAGTGCACCATACGCATAACTCACTCTGCACCTAATCCAATCGTTTTTCAAACATTCAAGTGAAATAATTAATTTTGAATATTGGAAGGCACCATGTGATTCGGTGCAGAGTGAATTACAATTGGGAATGAATCTATCAAAGGTGCGTACGGTGCACTTTTTCACTTCAAAATCCGTAGAGTATAAGCTGATAAATTAAACATTCGGCCCGGTCCCACTAGCCGATTGACAAAAATGTATGCAAAAAGGACACAGCGGACGAGCAAAATATCGGTAGTGGTACCATCCGTTTTCATCCGCTTTTAGAACATGGCGAAAATATAACGGAAAAGAGAGCACGTCAGTAGTATATAGCGGGGATGTTAAACGGATATTCGTGGGAAGCCTGGCGGATGGGAGCGGATGTCAGCTAAATATACGGAATGCATCCCAGATAAAAACTCTTTTTTCAATTTGTATACTTCATATACGCGATGCATATGCTTACATCCCTTCTATTTCCGTGCTGCTAACGATGTATAGACGTTCCGTGTAACTTATCGTTCCCCTATCAATTCTTTTTCAGTTTCGGTTGATTTGAGTTTCAAGGAAGCCTATAGGATGCAGAAAGGATACAACGGACTGATAACGGACATAGAACGTCTGTTGCTCGTATATATTGCGGATTTAAATCGTACACGACGGAAGGCTCATCCGTTCTAAAAGTTTTGGGCAGCTCAAAACTTCTTGCACGGATGAAATTACGGTTAACGGATGCCCGTTGGATAAAACGTATGCAATAAGTACACATCGGATGGAAAGAGACTTCAAACGGATGGCAAGAGACTTCTAACGGAAAGCAAGATTTTTGTACGTTTTATATCCTCTTTGCATCCGAAAGTGCAGTGGGACCGGGTCTGTAACAGCGGACGATTTTCAGTGTGAACGCTTCCCAAAAGTCATGTGGGTTACCCACCGTGTGTTGTAGGGATTTATTTATTTCTATTAATTTCACAAATGCTTTTATCAAGACCTACACCATACAACATTTTTTTCATGCTTACATGACGTTTTTCGGCGTCAAAGAAAACGGCACCAGTACTCATTGTTAGTTTAGTGGGTGGGGTAACTTATCTCACTATTCAACATCTAGACCATGAAAATCCTTGCTATAATCATTTGTTTAGAACTTACACAGTATATCATTTAACAAGTATGACATTTTGGAATCAATTTTCATACAATAATAGCACTGGTTACATGAAATTACATCGATAAAGTTGAAATGCAACTGTACACCATATAATCATCTCTCGTTGAAATTACAGACCAGCTGACTTTGACCTGTACCTACCATTAAAACATGTAAGTTATTACTGTCAATGGACACTGCAATTCGTTGCTAAGGGTTTGTACAATATTTTGACCATTTTGCATCATAAAAAACACAACGATATTGCATAATACAGTATTATTTCCATTGAAGCAATTTTCTAATTTCATGGATTTTTATCATTAATTTAACAATTCCCAAGATATTATGGACTTGTGAATGCAATTATTAATATGAATTCTTTTGGAATAGTTAGATAAATATATAGGCTTTCATTTAAAACCATTTTCGTTCATTTAGGTGAATATTTGACAGAGATTTAGGGGTTTAAAGAGAACATGTTGGCCATGTGGCCGCCATTTTGTTGAAATGGCCGATTTTAGAGTTGCACTGGGCACCGTTAAATTCGGCATAGTCATATTATGTTAAAACCTCCAGATCCAAATTCTACTAAAAATGCCAACTGCTCTTTATATGAGTGGAATTTGAGAAAGTCCGTCTAGGCTATTAGAATCACAGTAATATCTATGTAGATTAACAGTGGGGGCACATATTTTGTTGAACGAAGAGACTGCTGCCGGATGTTGAGATGTTTCTATCTTTTTATAAACCAATAACAATATCCACTAGAGACTACTGACTGACTTTAAAAACGCACCACTAAAGTTCATCCAGCAATAATATGCAAAATACAGTTGAGAACATCATGAAATTGACAACCTGAATGTTTTTGGAATGTTTTATTAGCGTTCATTCATTTGAGCTGAATGGAATGGATTGAATGGATATACCGCTCAGTGAATGGTAATACCATTCAATTAGATAAATTTCGAAAATAAAAATTAAACGAAAATATTATTGTTTAATAAATATTCTTAATGTGTTTTCCTAATTACTTGAATCGTTTTCGAGGTATAAATAGCTTAAAGAATATTGTCTTAATAAAATGTCCAAGCAACATCCTAAATTTAGGACATTTCTCGTATGTTGATTTTTAATTTATTTTTCGAGACTACCACAACTGGAAATCCAAGTTATTTTACCCATATCGCTATGACAAACAATATGGCGCCGGAAATGTGTTTTCTAATTTTGACAAGTCGTTTTCGCCTCGAAAGGACAATAAAGAGCATAAATTATGAGAAATCAATTGTTCGTCAGATCGGTATGGCAGATGTCGATGGCCGATGTAGCATCCCACTGGATTTGTAAGAGAGGTGTCAAACCTTTGCTTCGACCGTCAAAAGGTGAATTTTACTTTTTACAACCATTTCCCAAACAAGAAGATGATGAATTGAAAAACATTCTGACATAACACGGGCGTAGGAAAGGGGACAGGACTCGCAATGATTTAGAAGTGGGCCAACATATCCTATAGCCTCCCCAATAATACACCCGTATCATTCCCCCCCCCCCCCCACACACACACCAACATTATCATTATCTTTTTTGGCCTGGATATTTTCTGCACATTGATATGATCAGGCTGCAGAGGTGGGTTTGTTCGAACCCTCCTGGATCCGCTACTGCATGAAGAATTACATTGAATTTTGGTAGAAGACATTGTGAGTAATGAAAATTGCCGCAGTTTGCTTCATTTTTTTATAATGATTCTTAACCCTTATTCTCATAGGGCGGCAAGCTATACTGTGAAACCGGTCCCAAATCGGTAAAACCGAACCCAATTTCGATTTACCATCGGTAATACTGGCCCCAAACGGCTCAAAATATCAATGATATATGAAATCGGTGATCATTTAAAAAAAACATCTATAATCGATATCATCAGGGCTAGAATTTCCCTGAAAAAATGACTCACAATATTTTGCTAGTGGCTTTTGAAACCACTAGCAAAAATGCAAATTCACTGGCAATCTGGTTTTGTATATTATGAAGGTTTTCATTTGGAAAAATAAAAGCATAAATGCTGCATAATTTAAAGGGCATGTCCAAGATGGTCAATATTTGGAAGTTGTTTTGTAAACTTTTTCAGGCTGCATTGATAAAACTTGTGGGTGGGGAACATTTTTCCACCTGCCAAAAAAATCTAGTGTCAGATAGAATCACTAGCAATTTTTAATTTCAACGAGCAAATTGCCAGTATGCTAGTGGAAATTCGAGCCCTGATTATATTATTCTTTGTTAGTTTAATTATTTTTATGCACCTGAAGGGTAGTATTATGTTATGGCCCGGGTCGTCCGTCCGTCCGTTAGCAATTTCTTGTGTGCGCAACTCCTCCTACAGTTTTGATCAGAATTTGATCAAACTTGCTACAATTAATCTCTGTGGTGTTTAGTTGTGCACACCGCTTATGGAATTCAGATAACTCTTTTCGTTCTTGAATTATCTGCCCTTGAATTTAAAAAATGCCCATTTTACTGACAAGCCCCTCCAGTGGCGGATCCAGAGGGGGTTCGGGGGGTTCAAACGAACCCCCCTCTGTAGCCTGAGTGATTATTTCATTTTCATGCAGAAATTCAGTCAAAATTGCATAAAACAAGGAAAACAAACCCCCCTTTTGTATATCCGAACCCCCCTCCCCCATTTGGAATGTCAGGACCCCCCCTCACAGAAATCCTGGATCGGCCGCTGCCCTCTCGGGCGTACATGCGCCCTTCTGCAAAACTCTTGTTATTTGTTGTTGTTCAATATTTAGAGTGCCCGACCAGGAATTAGTATCCCATTAACAAACAGCAAAAATTTAGATGTGTCCATATTCAAAGTAGTCCTATTTATAAGCCCTGGCACATTTTTTAAAAATCTTTTCTGTGTATGTCGGGACTTATCAAATCTGCCATTTTTTCTATAGCACCTTTCTATTGCGGTCTATAATTGCGCATGTGTAACCGAGGGGATGAGTTTATTGTCAGAGAATAAACTTAAATAATATTATGGTGTTATTTTCAGACATGGAGAAACTTGCGTTGGTGTTATTCGAAACAAAGGAACTTAGAGACTACGAATGTTTGAAACAGAGCTCTTAGTCTAGTCAAACTAAAACTGAAACAGGGGTAACCTGGACAAAATTAGAACAGAAATGAAACCTATGCTATTGTACTCGGGAAGTACCCACCTTTTCACAGAAAAAAATATACTTCGATCCCTCCGTTGCGATTTGAGTAATTTTGGGTCAAAAAACGGGTTTTTTGGCGAAAAATGTGAAAAATTGGAATTTTCATTTTTTTCAGGAATTGTTGATTCTTATGCAGTTTTTAGGTGAGAAATGGGTAGAGAATATGAATTAGAAGGGTACAAATGGAAAATTCAGCGAAAAATCATAAAAACTGATTTTTTATTAATTTTTTAATCAAAAAAAGGGGGGGGGGCAAAAAAGTTGAAAAATGTGAAAAATTGGAATTTTCATTTTTTTCAGGAATTATTGATTCATGCAGTTTTTAGGTGAGAAAATGGTAGCAAATGTGAATTAGATGAGTAAAAAAAGGAAGATTCAGTGAAAAATCTTAAAAACTGATTTTTTAATGATTTTTTTTGTCAATGGGGGGGGGGGGGGGGCGGGGTAGAATATTGATGCAACATTCTTCATGGAATAATTCCTATTTTAGATGTTTTATAATGAAATTGACTTGATTAGTGATTAGAAAAAAAGTAAAAGAAACCCTCTGTTGCGATTTATGTTGTAATTTTGTGGCAAAAAATTGGTATTTTGGTGAAAAATGGCAAAAAACTGGAACTTTCTATATATTTAGTATTTGTTGATTTTTATGATGTCTTTAGGTGAGGCAATGTAAGCATATGCGTATAAATCAGATGGAAAGGTATTAATTTTGTAATTACAAAAAATCATAAAAGCTAAATTTTAGTAATTTTTAGTCTAAAAGGGGGTGGTAGTGCATCAAATGGAGGGTGGGGTGTGGGGGGGGAGATTGATATTAACATAGCACTGAATTCTTTATTGAGATACTTCCTATTTTAGATTGTTTTAACCAAATTAATAGGATTAAGGAAAAAGAAAAAGTAAACAGTTTAAAACAAGTAAAAGAATCCCTCCTGCGATTTCTGTAATAGGGATCAATTTAATCAAGTAAACATTGACGAAATCTTGGACAAACAATAGTATTCTATCGGCGTAAGTCTAAAATGTCGCAAATACAGTTTGATTGTACCTGTAGTTACGAGATTGTACGAGGGACGGTCGGAAAGTAGTTGGACTTTTGACTAGTTCTCTAAAACCATTTAACTTTTTAACAAAATTATTTCTACACTGTTTAAACAAATTGTCCATCTATGTCTATGCATTTTTGCCATCTTCGAAGGAGCTTTAATATTCCCACTATTAACCATGACGTAGACCCACTGTATTAGGTACAGTGCGACAGCCGGTATCAAAGGCGCCCTGGTCTCAAATTTCTTCCCAGCAAGCATTTTCATCAGTCCTTGACACAAATAAAAGTCACGTGAAGCGAGGTCATGGCTATAAGAAGAGTAGAATAACTTTTGTCATCTGTAATGGTTGATAATCGCCACTGTATATGCGGTGGTATGGGACCGTGCGTAATCGTAAAGTAGAAAACATTTTTCTTTGGTAATCTGGGGCGCGTTTACTTCAGCATTTATTCTTTGGTTTTTCTGAATTATTTCAGAATTGTATTTGGCAATGACAGTTTTTACCATTTGACATGAAATTAGTAACTATCAATCCTCATGAATCCCTAAAAGCAACAAACATGACTACCAGCCGAAGGAAACAGCTTAATCGTTTCATGGGCGGGGAACAAGCTCGTTTCCATGACTGCTTTGACTGATTTTTTATCCCAAGTTTGGAATTATGAAACCCTATCTTATCTTCAGTGATAAATTAGTTAAAAAACTTAACTTCTTCGCGATTAAAATGACTAGCATGATCTTTTGTTTTGGTTACCCTTGTTGTTCCTCTAACAAATAGCATATGGTACATAAAACCCCTATCACATATAAGTGGACAGAATATCATACATATACAACTATCTTTGAAAATAAACTGACCACATTATTGGCAAATGGATGTATATTCCATCAATATATAATGTGTTTATACAGTTGCAAATTGAGAGACAGCAGCACGAAAAGTCCAACTACTTTCCGACCGTCCCTCGTATAACAACACCGACAATTTATAAAAGATAACGGTAAATCCAGCTTATGTTTCGCGCAAGATTCATTTCCATTTTGCGGAAATTAAAATGAAATTTGATAATTTTTTTCCAGATTTCTGTTGTTGTTTTTTTGGGTGTGTTTGTGTGTGTGTTTTAATATATATAAAAAACGAAATTTGGCTAAAAAGTCTAAAAAGAAACACTCATTCAATGATTAAATGCTCAGTCATTTTGAAACATTAGTTGCACCTGATCATGTGAAGATTGTCCATTTCTATTTCATTTATAGAAAATGTCAAAAGAAGTTTATATGATACCGGTATGAATTGTGACCAAACATGAATGATATGTTAACAAAAACTATCTTTTGATAAAAAGAATTAAGTACATATACTGTACAGGGATGAGTGATTAAAGTGAAATATGGCGTATTGATACTAACATTGTTTGTTCGGGGTGGTTGGGGTTGTAAATTAATGCGCTATTTCTCCACAGAAGCTCCATATCAAAATGCTGTCAAGTTTGGTTGACCATGTCATTGTCATTGGGACATGTAATCATCGGGTAGAATGTATACCACCCCAGGTCATGTAAAGACCATCAAGGAACATCCATTTTAATGGTCATGTACTCATGGCTTAAATATTCAGGCCCGTAGGAACAGGGGACTATATAAGGTTGGGGGATAAGCAGCAAGTTGGCCAAAATATCTAATTCTACTTATTTAACAATGAAAATTTAGAGAAAATTCAATTTAGCCCCCACCCCAATATTCAGAGACTGGCCCGGATAGGTGTTTCAGCTCCCCCTCCTCAATATGAAATTGTTTCCAACCCACCCGAGAGTAATGCTCATACAATTCAAAGACTGAATGGGATTGGAAGAATCAACACCTTTTGTAGTTCGGCATATAGACAGTCTTGTTAAAAATGGACGTAGATAATATAGTGCCACGAACAATGAGATTATGTGACAGTAAAGAAACATGATGATAAATGTATGTTTGAACCCGAGGGCATCTCACCAAGCAAAGCAGATCCTATTCCATAGCTTATTCAAATCAAGATTTTTAAAAGAACCACTGTTGTCTGCTGTAGAGCTAAAGTTACAAAAATGCAGTGGTTGATCACTTACGATTTCGTATTCCAAATGTCTTTAATAACATGCCAGAGTGAAAGCTATTCTAGAACCATTAAACCGGGACCCTTACAAGACTCGCTGAAATCGTCTAACGAAAATATGTGATCAAAGTTATACAAATAACATAAAATTCTGTTCTAAGCTCATTACTTGTATTTAACAACATTATCTTACACTATTGGTAGCCTACTTTATAAAATGCCTAATATTAGACAAAAGACAGTGTCCATTCGTCAGCAGACTGATTTCATGTAGGGAGCAATAAAAAAAGGATAGAAATCCCATAGAAACAGATTTACATGTAGGATGTTCATATCAATACCCCTACCAGCATATCTGTCCCCTTCCCCACACACCTGTGGAATAACAAATAATGAAAATTTAGATTTTATGGTTTTTGTTTTGTTGAATTTTACTTTTGGTTCCATCTAATTTATTTGCTTACATTTTCTCACATAAAACTACATAAAAATTTTGAATAAAGATTGAAAATATTGAAAAAAAAAAATAGAAAGCTCAAAATTTTCCCACTTTTCACCAAAATACCAATTTTTTGCCCCAAAATTAAATGAATCGCACCAGAGGGATTCTTTTACTTTTTCTTACCCCAAATCCAATTAATTTCATTATTATAATCTAGAATAGAAATTATCCAATAAAAAATCAACGCTAAGTTCATATCTACATGTATACAAGCCTATACCACGACCACTCTAGCTATCCCCCATCCTCTTGACTGAAAAAAAATCGTAAAAAAATAGTTTTTTTTATGATTTTTTTTGTTGAATGTTACTTTTGTATCCATCTAATCCATATATGCTAACATTTCCTCCCTTAAAAACGGTATAGAAATCAACAATTTCTGAAAAAAATAGAAAATTCTATTTTTTCCCATTTTTCACCAAAATACCAATTTTTTGTTACAAAAATACAGAAATCGCATCAGAGGGATTCTTTATTAAAGGGGGAATGGTACTTTAAATCATGCAAATTTTCCGAGAACTTCGTACAAAATAAATATGTATTATGAAAATATGGCCTTTAAATTGCATCTATGCCAAATCTTAGCTTTCTATCTTGTGTATTGGCTAGGATGTCGACGGATTTAAAACCCCATATGTTCCATTATTGTAAATATTATCCCCGGGACAAAAAATCATGGGGTTTTAAATCCGTCGACATCTAAGCCAATACACAAGGTAGAAAGCTAAGATTTGGCATATATGCAATTTAAAGACCATATTTTAATAATATATATTTATTTTTTTGTACGAAGTTCTCGGAAAATTTGCAAGATGTTAAGTGTTATTCCCCCTTTAACTTTATTTTTTTTACCTCTAATTCAGTTCTTTCATTATAATAATCTAAAATAGGAATTATCAATTATGAGAATTCAGTGCTATATCATATCAATACCCCCCCCCCCCGCCCGCCTGTTGCCCCCCCCCTTTTTTGACAAAAAAATAATAAAAAATCAGTTTTCATGATTTTTCGCTGAATCTTCGATTTGTACCCTTCTAATTCATAATCTCTACCCATTTCTCACCTAAAAACTGCATTAGAATCAACAATTCCTGAAAAAATGAAAATTCCAACTTTTCACATTTTTCGCCAAAAAACCCGTTTTTTTTACCCAAAATTACTCAAATCGCAACGGAGGGATCGAAGTATATTTTTTTCTGTGTAAAGGTGGGTACTTCCCGAGTGCAATAGCATAGGTTTCATTTCTGTTCTAATTTTGTCCAGGTCAAAGTGTATATTTACTAGCCTTTCTAGAGACGTGTCTGTTTTTCCTTTGGAACTCAAATTCAAACGTGAAGTTCTGAAATATTCAGGTAGGTTTCTTGACATTTCCTTGCATTTGATTTGTAATTTTTTTAGCTGCGCGCGAGAAATGATAAACGCATGACCTTATTAGATGTGTGTAAGTGGGTATGCACGTCTTAAGTATTGGTCTGGCAATATCTCATTTTAACCCTTTCCTGCACATACTGACGCCTTTTGACTACCTAACAAGTGAATGCTAAGAAAAACCTTGTGAAAATGAAGAAATTGCTTGTCATGTACAGGCAATTTGTTAATTTTTCACAATGTTTTCTAACCCAAAATAGAAACATTTCTAAAATTTCATCAATTTGAAATTGTCATCTACAAAATAATTCAAATAAGATTATAAGTCCAAAATTTTGGTGTCTGAAAATGAGTTAAGGGAGTTTACCTCTAATGAGATTTATGCGATGTCAGAATAATTTCTAAGGCAATGTCATGAACATTGGACGGTAGAACATTCCTTCAAAGAATGTTTACATTGCCAAAATACGTTCGGATACATAAGAAATTATGTTTATGAAGTAGCAGGAAAAATTCTGAAGTCCCTTGAATTTCATTAGAGGTGGACTATGTTAACCCATTATCACACAATGGCGCTTTTCGATTCCCCTCAAGAAAAATGGCTGTGACAAGCAATTTCTTCATTTCCCACAATGTTTATCTGTTCAAATTTTTCACCCTGAAAGACCACAATTTATAAAATTTCACTGACTTGAAATGTGTCGTCTGCGTCATCTCTGAAATTGGACACATCTAGATTATGTCCTTTGGTAATGGGTTCGTAAATACAATTTTCATTACATACTTGCTAGCACAGAAAATATCAAAGTAAAAAGAATAAAATGCTGATTAAGCCTTCAATCTTTTCTTGTAGGCAGGAGCTTTCAAATTGGACCGCCCTTAACTCATGCAGAATTATATAACTTTATTCAGAATTACTGTCTTTATCTCTCAAATTTTTGCATGGATATATGCCTTAACCCTATCCCAAACAATACCTGGTTTTGACGTCCCTAGTAAATAAGGCTTGAGAAGACGTTGAAACAAAAGAAGAAACTGCTGATAACCAGCAGTTTCACTTTCTCCTTTTGTCTCAATATTTTCTGTGCATTATTTCACACAAATACTACATTTATCATCATTTATTTTGTCGTCTGTAACAGCTTTCAAATTGGACCAGTCCAAGATTTTGTTGGCCGCTGCCTTAGCGCAGTTGGTAGCGCATCTGCCTCTCATTCGATAGGTCCTGGGTTAGATACCCGGCTGCCGCTAATACCCCTGCTGACAAAATTGTCACCCACCAATTGGTCTGAAATTGTTAACCTAAGTGGGCGAGCAGCTGGAGGCTCGGTAAGGGTGTTGTGGTAATACTGGTTTGAGAAATAACAGGAATCCATGGTTAGGTGCTCCAGCCGCCGCGATATGACCCTGGTAGTTGAAAACGGCGTACAACCCCAATAAACTCAAACCCAAGATTTTGTTGGTTGGGAAAGGGTTAAGGTAATATGGCCATTTGAGATAACTAAAACATCGGATGTTTTTGAGTGGCGTCGTTGCATATCCCAACTTATTCGGGCGCGGTTGTAAACATTGGGTGATGGAAAGTTTCACTGCCGAATGTTTTCGACTGCGCCCGAATAATTCAGACGTGACGTAAATCTATTGCTGTAAATACATTTTTACAAAATAGCCAAATAATTGTAATTTGTATTATTTTGCTTTCAGACTCAAGACCAGTGTTACAGAACCTTTTTAAAGTTCACATACTTGACCTGGCAAGATGGATGGCAGACAATGCAGTGAATATTTCACCCACAAGATCTTATGGGGAGAAATGACTTTGGAATGCAGGAAAAACAAACGCTTTCCCCAAACGAGACATCATGCATTGGAGCATGTTTCTGTGAACAAGTTTTGTGCCAGGGATGAATACATGCATTTAGAACATGTAGACCATTGTTCCCTTTACAGACAGATCTTTAACTTACAAGTGTTTAATGAGTGCACAAATAAGTGTAAATGCCTCAGAAACAAGGGCGGATCTAGAGGGAGTGGGGGTTGGAATCCAGACGTCCCTGGCATTGGCCTAAAATAAAAATAATGAGTATAATATTAGTACATGTATAACTTTATATATTAACACTTTTAAGCCATCATTTTGGCTTTGATCCCAACCCCTCCCCCCCGCACTTCGAAAAAAATCCTGGATCCGTCCTTGAGAAAGACATTTGGAAATCTTTTTACAGAAAAGAAGTAAATGCTGATGACCAGCATTTTCTTCATTTCTGTCCATGGTTTTTTATGCAGTTTTATAATATGTTTTTGCTAGTTTGTTAAAGGGGCACAAGGTAGGTTCTTCAGGGATAAGAGCAACATGGGGACAGTAAGAGTTTTCATTATTGTGTGGTGGATTTCATTATCTAGGGCCAAAAAGAAAGCAATTTTAGCACTGGAACCAAGCTCCCATTATCTATCAAGGTCCAGTTTCCCATAAATCTTACTATAGATATAAAGTGTGGGTAGGGTAATTATATGCAGACTTGATTTAGAAGGACTAAATGAACTTTATTTGAAATTTCCTTGAATAGAAATAATCTAGGTATGCAGGTTGACAATTTCATATGATATTATCTGAATATTTTTTAATATGTTTCTGTGTCCGACAACCTAGCATGGGTCCCTTTAACATCTAGACATCTCATTTCAATTTTAGACGTTGCAATCATAAGATAAGATAGGGTAATAGGTTTTTAAATTTACTTTAAATCCAAACCCTTTGTTGTGGGTACACAATCACATTGAACCCTTTTTAGAAGAGGATTCAAATTAGTACCCATAACATAGAATTGGGAGAATTATGAAAAGAATTATGAAAGCTATTTTGCATCAGGAAAAGCTATTACCCTCTCTCATCAATAAATTTGTAGACTAGCCAAACTTTTGCCTTTTAGAAAAGTTTAAGGTTGTCCACTCCTAACGAGATTTGCACAACATCGGAATTATTCGGGCGACATCGAAAACATTAGGTAGTGGAACTTTCCACAGCCAAATGTTTACGACTATGCCTAAATAGGTTTCGATACCTAACGACGCTGCTCGAGAAAATCTGATGTTTTATGATTATCAAAATGGCCACATTATGGGCATTCCACCTTATCAGCCTAGATAAGAGAAAGAGCAGACTTGTCAGGGTTCTCCACAGAATAATTTGAAGCCATAGTGGCAAATTATTCGTATTGGTAAACCTCGAAATGCATTGTGTTCATGCACATAAATGTGAATAAAACCATTATGTGAAATGAAGAAATTGCTCAATTTGAGCAATTTCTTTTCTTCCCAATATGTTTTTATACAAAATTATTACATTTTATATTATTACAATACATTACTTATCATATTTTGACACGAAATGATTAGAAATCCTCCTATATGGTGACCTTTTTGAAGGAATTAAGTTGTAGGGGTACTTTTGAAGCTGTAGGGACATAATACTGATTCACATGAAGCTGTAGTGGGGCCGATACAGCTTAATTGGGCTGGGGAGAAGACTGCTTATGAAGATCTATCCATGCTATTCTCAAATGAAATTCATAAAATCTTGTAAAAAATCACCTAACAATGGAATACAATATGAAATACATGGGGAAACATTGAGGCAAAAGAAGAAAATGCTGATGACCAGCATTTTCACCTTATGCCTTTATATCACATGTGTTTTATGTACACAATTCTACATATACATTATGTCATCTCAAGCAGCTTTTGAATTGCATCATCCTAAATTTTTGTTGTTTTGGAAAGGTTTAAGTTCAACAAAAAATCTTAAGGAAGTCCATCCCTAATAAGTTATACGATACATCTTAATTTTTTGTGCGAAGTGAATTACATTTGTTACGTAGCAAACCGTTACTACTCAGGTGATGTGGTATAAATCTCATCTTAAGGACAGATCCTCCATTTATTTCCTACGGTAAGATTTTTTCTATTTTTTCTGTACTGATACTTAAATATATGAGAAGTAAAAAAATGACTTAAAAACTATAGGTCACCAAGCGAATTAAAAAGTTATTGGATTTCAAGGGAGACTACTCTTGTCTAAAATTGCAAAAATAAGGTATCACTTACATACCCACAAAAAAGGTGTTTGAAATGACTAGGATTACACAAATCAGTCTTTATCGTGTTCAATATGTTTTATTCTGTCTAAATGAGTATCAATATGGGAAAATTAAGTGATGATTTTGAAATTTTTAGTCAAACATTCTTTCAAAATAGCTGAAATTACTCTTTTTTTCGCAACGTTTCTGATAATAAAAAATATTCCAGCGGTAAGAATTTTTTCCTTTTTGGTATAGACATAGTGCTTGGTCATACCTACAAAAACAAAGAACGAAAAATATATCAAACCAAGCGTTTTTCTTAGTTATAAGTAAAATTTGGTTTACTTTTTGCAGCTCTGTCCGAAATTGTTTCACTACTTTTATCCATTTTCTTCCTTATTAACAGCTTTAGATAAAAAAAAGTGTCATCTTTTGTGTCCATCTGAAGCGGACTAGCTCATAAAGACACCACTTTGCTTTTGTTGCTCCGTTTCTTATCGCTAACGCAACATGTTGAACGCGTAACAAAAAGCGAAATGTACCATCCGAGTACTATTACACTTTAATTGACCAAACAGAGAAAATTGAAATAACCGAAAAGGGTCTTGTCATTTATCAGCCAAACATTAACTAAATGTAAAAAATACATTTGCTGAAAAAGGCCAATTACTGAAACAGCTTTATTTCGTTTTTTAGGATATGCGCAGTAAGTTGCGCAGTAACAACTGGAGGATCTGTCCTTAATAAACAATTTATCAAAACACTTCAAATTCAGATTTGTCTCACACTTTCGATATTCAGAGGTAATGTGATGTCCCTTTTGGCTTGCACACATAAAAAGTGTACACAAATCCAATCTTTTTCAACACCCATTTTGTGACCTCAAGCAGCTTTTTAATTGCACCATCCTAAACTTTTGTTGTTTGGGAAAGGGTTTAGTTCAAAGAAGATCTTAAGGTAGTCCACCCCTAATTATATTCATGCGACATTGGATTTTTTGTGCAATGTGATTAAACCCTTGTTTCGTATCCAACTTTTACTACTTAGGGGTTGTTGCATGAATCTCATTACAGGTGGACTACCTTAATAAACAATTTTTCAAAATACTGCAAAGTCAGATGTGTCTCACACTTTCGATATTTTGAAGTAATGTGATGTCCCTTGTGGCTTGCACACATAAAGAGTGTACACAAATCCAATCTTTTTACATCCATTTTGTGACCTCAAGCAGCTTTTGAATTGCACTATCTTAAAATTTTGTTGTTTGCAAAAGAGTTTAGTCTAAAGAAAAATCTTAAGGTAGTCCACCCCTAATGAGATTCATGTGACATCTGAATTTTTCGTGCGATGTGATTGACATTTGTTATGTAGCCAACCTTTACTACCAGGGTATTGTTTCATGAATGTTCAAAAGACTGATGTGTCTCACACTTCTGATATTTTGAGGTAATACAATGTCCCTTGTGGCCTGCATACATCCAAAGTGTCAACTGTATATGCATGGACTGAATAATGAATACTATACATGGACATATTATTGATAATTAAAACTACATTAAATGAATATTTGGTGACCAGTTCTCTTATCTAGACCTGCTTTTATGCAAAGTAATATGATACATTCCCAAAGCAGCGGCCATAGCCCAGTTGGCAGCCCATCAGACTCTCACTTATGAAGTCCCAGATGTGATCTTCGGCCGAAGCAAACATAAATTCTGGCAAAATTGTCTCCAACCAATACTTTGATAATCGTTAGTCTATTTTGGTGAGCAGCTGTAGGCTCAGTAAGGATGTTATAGTTGTACTGGTCTGAAAAACAATGGGATCCCATAGTTAGATGCACCAGCGACCGCGATATTATAGTACTTAGCTGTTGAAAGAAGTGTTAAACCCCAATCAATTTCCAAAGCAAATCTGTATCAAGGCCTAATGTTACTCATGGCATCAGTTTTCCATCATAGCTAGATTTATAAAAATATTGAGAGAAAAGATAATGCTGATAACAAGTATTTTCTCTTTTTCCCTCAATATTTTCCATAAAGCCCTTCCACAAATGACAGAGTGCATCAAACTCAATAATGAGGTCCAGTGCTTCAAGTCGATTATGACGCCCCAGCTCTCCAGCCAGGGTTAAGGTAGTCCACCCCTAATGAGATTCGTACGACATCGGAATTATTCCAGCGAAGTCGAAAACATTCAGCGGTGGAACTTTCCTCCGCTAAATATTTATGACTGCGCCTGAATAGGTTCGTCTACGTTATGATGCTGCTCGGAAAATCTGATAATTTAAGAATCTAAAAATGGCTACATTATGGGTATTCTACCTTAATATCCTGTTTTGTCTTCCACTAATTGGTGGATAACTGTAAAACCTAAATGGTTGAGTAGCTGTAGGCTAGGGAAGGATGTTGTGATAGTTCTTGTGAGAGAAACAACCAAAATCCATACTAAGGTAGATGCTCCACCTGCCAGGATATGACCAAGAAATCTCTTAACAGAGTAACTGCACTACATTTATTTACACAACCGACACAATTTCAGACTGTTCCAATTTTAGTCCACCCTAATGAGATTCGTGTGATGTCGGAATTATTCGGGCGAAGTCGAAAGCATTCGGCGGTCAAACTACCACTACCGAATGTTTACGGTTGGTCTAATTAACGACTCTGCTCGGAATAATCTGATGCTTTAAGAATCTCAAAATGGCCACATTACATGTATTCTACCTTAATATATTGTTTTGTCTGCCACTAATTGGTGGATATATAATTGTAAAACCTTTATGGTTGAATAGCTGTAGGCTAGGGAAGGATATTGTGAGAGAAACGACCAAATTCCATAGGCAGATGCTCCACCTACTATGATATAACCCAGAAATCTTTTGAGAGAGGTGTTACACTACACTCATTTGTACAAACAACACAATTTCAGACTGACCCAATCTATAACCAGTTGCAGATGACAAAATGGATTTATAAATAAAGAATTATCTATAGAAATATTGTAAGAAAGGTAAAAAATGCTGGTTATTAGCATTTTCTTTTGTACAATGTTTTCCAAATTTTATGTCTTAATCAGGGCTGTAGGAAACAATTTCGCATTGAGGGGCTTGTCTGAATGCGGGGGTGGGGGTGGGGGCTTAATTATGATATTCCTAAAATTTCATTGTAGGGGGCTTAGCCCCCTACCCCCGGGTATGTTGATTATTAAGTGTCTTGTTTGGGGAAGGTTTTTAACATATGTACAGTAAATCATTTTTGTATGAACCAATTTCTTGGCTGTTGATGCTTTCGAGTTTGAGAGGTCAAATTTTTTGTTGTTTGGGAAAGGGAACTCAATATATACTAGTAACACAAAGTATTCAGATTATCAATATAATAACTTCTTTTCTCTCAATGTTTTACCAAACCTTTTCTAATACGATTATTTGAAAATCAAGGCTTATTGGAGAGAAGTAAAATTCTTACAGTCAGTATTTTCTCCAGTATTCTTGTTTTCAGCAGGTTTTTTTTGTGGGATAAAAATGAATTTTGGAGAAAGGGTGAAACCTTTTTCAAATTGATCGGTCGAAAACATATTTGTTTGCGAAAAAGATTAGCGATTTTTACATCCGTTTTAATTAATTGACATCAAGTGCAGTCTCTATACAGCTGGTTATGTAGTAATATTTAGATGAGGATTTCGCTGGAATCTTCTTCTTTTCTCGTAATTATTGTGTGTCCTGATATTCTATGCACGAAATCAGCATTTCCGATCATCATACAACAAAAATTGGTAGAATTATAGTCCAATTGAAGAGAGATAATTTGTTAAATTTGTTATAGTCGGTTCGCCCGCTAGTAAATTTTTGCTCGTTATTTTACGGCGGGCACCTCACTATTTCGAATAAAAACTGCTTTTAAAACTGTGTATTTAAATAGTCATTGGAGATTGAAAAGTTGAATGTTTTCGCGGATAAACAGTTTTGTTCATTTAGAATGCAATGTGAAATTAGGATGACTTGACTTGTTGTTAGAAATGCCTTGCTCTGGGGACCCCTTTCACCGCCGTGTGACTGCTGTTACGCTACGAAATTATGCCGGACCCTCAAAATCCTCGAAATGGCCACCGCAGTGTCACCCCTCTCGCAGCGTATGATTCCGCCTTTGCTCGAACTTGTAACGTTCATCGATTTCCTCTTTAAGCATTTTCCATCTTCCCTTTCTGATATAAATCTACTTTCACTTCTGCTTAATCGATATATCATTGTTGTTATTAACTCCGAATTAGGTCAAACGGGTTGCATAAATTTCCGAATTATTTTAAACGAAATCAAAAATTTCAGCCAATCGCGTTTAACCATTTAAGATATCAGCCAATCAGACGATGGAATGTTATAAACGTTCTGAGCGTTCTGAGTGAATGGTTTGAATGTTTTTATGGAACGGAAAGAGCAGAATGGTGAATGAATGATAAATCGGATGAGCGGAATGGAATTGAATGGAATTGAACGGAATGAATGTCAATTTCATGATGTTCCTAACTGTACATAATCAACTTTGTAGTATTATATATTCAACAACAGCTTGACATCTTTCCAACATTTCCTGAAAATCTCAGACAGAAAATCGATTAAAGTGACATTTCAGAATTTTTTGTCATAAATTTTACTTTTATTTTTATCTGAAAGAGCATATTTCCTTATGAAAATTCTGAAAATTTCAAGCAAAAATATTGCGCCGTTTACGAGAAATTTATATTTTTGTGTTAAAAATGAACAAATTGTTGTGGACAACAGTTCGGATTTATATGCAATTTATCGATTATGTCTCAACTTTAAATGCGTGTTTCTCGCTTATTGGCAACAACTTCAAAAAACTAATAGTATTTATACTCATTAGAATAACCAATCTTGGTATCAGGACATAGTTCAAAAAATTGAAATTGGAATGAAATGTCCCTTTAAATGACTGAGATATAGCCATCTAAAGAGAGGTGGTGTGAGGAATTTGACAGTTTTCTCTATTTAATAACAAGTACTTCCGCTCTGAGTATGAAAAACGTTCCACAATCGTGACCTCCTTGACCCTTGGGTTGAAACAAAATCTTTATTCTTTTGGGCTTGAATTATCTACCATATATTGCTGGAGAGTATTCAAAAGTTTTGACGTCCGTTTTTCATCATGTATAGGCCCAATGCACCCTGATCTGATGATGACTTTCTGTATGTATCTGTCTCGGGCATAATCGCCAGTAGTGAAAACCACAGTATCTTATTCGTTAATTCACTGTTATAGCAAGAGTTTGTCAGTATCAACATTTTTGTATTACAATTGCAGTTGAAAACGTTGTTGTAAACCATTTACGTAATTGACGTTGACGTATGTTATTATCTTGACGTAAGCTCGTTTTAAATGGTTGATCAGGACGCCGATGCTCAGCAGCCATCACTGTAGATTGGCTATGTAAATGAAAGTGAAAAATAGTCGATTGGTTTATATTTAAACGTCTCGCCCGTTCTCGTTGACAAACGCCCGCTTAGAATAATTCAAAAATTTGTGCGTGCTCAACGAACTTTGGTCTCTTGGCTTTATTTTTGTTTAATCAAATTGATTGAGAAATAAAAGTAACTCCTGACCATTTGAATATGGAATATGAAACAAAAATCCAGTCGGTCTCCTAAGGTGTAGTTACGTAAACGTTGTCCATATTTTGCACGTTGACGTCGTGCGAAATAACGTGGTTACTGACTGCAATAAATTTTATTGGATATTGTGTCTTATTGGTTGAAATATATATCAGAAGAACAAATTTGATCCTGTTGACTTTAACTAAGAAAATATCTTGAAAAATAAGTGATGCGTTTTTAAAGTCAGTCAGTATATGATTACTGATTTAAGATGTCCAAGGGAGAGTTATCAACAAGCTGCGATCTGTTACGCATTTAACATCTAAATTAGGGTTACTTAGGCTAGATCGTATTTGTATGTGTGATAGCAGAGTTTAGGCTGACTTAAAAGCTTACTTTGTACGGTCTTGGATATTGTGTAATATATTTACAAGCATAATTGAAAACGCGTTTACTAGATCTAGCCCATATAGATGTGTGAGGACAGTATTTCAAACTCAAAAACTGAAAAGGTAGATCTACCATCACACAAACAGAATTAATCATCTTCAAAACTGTTCTTAGGTAATACTCACTCTTTTGATTACAATTATCATCGATCAATTTACACAATAAAATCTTATCATGTCCTAGCGATTTTCTATTAGCATTGACTTGCTTACAGAAATAACTATTCATACATGCCATGGCATTGGTCATTGGGTCTATCCCATAATTGAATGTCTTATTTTGAACATTGACATAATCTTGAAAGACACCACCCTTGCCCCCCTCCCGTTTGTTCAAAGTTAAACTGTATATTTATATCCTCTCACTCGCGCATGTTTACATTAATTGAAGGCCGGTGTAACGTAGTAAAGTGACCCCCATAGAATACTGACCCCGGTCACTATTTTATATAGAATACTGACCCCTTTCTATAAAATACTGACCCCCAATGTAAAATAATGACCCCCCTGATTTTATCTATAAAATACTGACCCCCACCAAGCTTATTGCTAATTCAACATACACTAGTAGGCCTACATGCATAAATCGATTCAAATCACATCCGTGTTCATTATGCTCCTAGAAAAAATTGGGGAGCATTTAGTCGCCATGCTATCCTTTTGTTCGTCCGTCCGACCGTCAGTCTGTCTGTCCGTCCGTTTACAGTCAGATCTTAGCAACCTTTATGCAAAATTCAATGAAACTTCACATGTGTAATCCCTGAAATACTTTTTTGAGTCTGTGTTCTCGGTTTTTCTTTTTGCAATTCGAGGCTGCGTCACAGAAAAAGGGGTCTTAATGTAGAAATTAGTGTTTCTCTAATTTCTCCTTTTTCAATGAACATAATTTAATGAAATTATGTTCTATAGCGATGAACGCGATGTTCTGTAGCTTATTCAATAAATAATTCATGTACAAAAATCCTGTCATGTGAAAAGGGGACTAAATGTATGATAAAATTGCGTCTAGATCTTTACGTCTGCCCGAAACAAAATCTCCACAAATCTTGCACCAAATTGGACGAAATTTCAATATGAACTTCGTGAAATTCTGTCAAGAACATTTTTCTCTGTTTCTCAATTTGATGCTTTGTTATGGGAAAAGGGGCTTTATTGCAAACGGTTTTTTTCTCACATTTCTTTTAATCTAGATAGAATTTAATGAAATTTTATATTTGATTAATTATTTTTTCATATCTTACATCTTTATTTTCCAATTGCGACAGATCTTTGACGCCTTTTTAGTCTGACCTATTTCTCTAAATGAAGTGTTATGGACTTCCGATTATGTCCCCTTTAGTGTGACGGGTTACATATACTTTTCCATGACAAACGCAATGGTTCTACACTGAAATGTGACGTCGTCATCGTGACCTAGTTTTCGGATTAAATCGATTCGCCAATCGTTGAAGCGTTTATTTGATTGGTCAGATAAAAAGGTCACAGAGGATGACCCCCTTACTGGCGTCTGTCAGATTTTACTTTCAAGTCAACACAGGATTTTAATCAGATTGAGAAGCCGAGATAACTATCTCGCTATTTAAAGTGACTTAACAGAATCACTCTAATATGCAGCCGTCAGGTAGGAAAGTGCTTATGACACGCATACATAACCCTGGAAGGCTTACAACGCTAGGGGACAAGAGATTTTCTGTCAGAAACCTTTTAAAATCACTTGTCCTTTCCACACAAATATCTATCGGTAGTAGTTCGTAATCCATGAACATACTGTAGACCTACTGTACATACGATTAAGAACCAATACAGATGCCCCGAGACCGGGTGGCTTAGTCGGTAACGTCGGGGTCTGCCAATCAAGGGGTCGTGAGTTCGAACCTGGCTCGGCATGTATCCATTCTGACATTTGACAAAAGTCATTTGTCTCTCACCGAATGGTGTGAACCATCTATGAGAGAGCACCTGGAGGCTCTGTTTGTATTTTTTTTTTTTGGTAGTGCGGGTGCGAGAAATACCAGGAATCCGTATTAGGTGCTCCAGCCGCCGCAATATGACCAAAGCAGTTGAAAATGGCGTTAAACTTCGATAAATCAAATTAATTCAGATGCGGTGGAAGCGTCTAACTAGCCAGTTTGAATCAGGTTCGCCGAATAATGAATGGAATGTTGCGATCAAAATACTCTGTATGTACGGACAGACGCATGCACGGACGAGTGCCATTGCACCTCTGATGCCTACCGATGGAGACAATTATATTGTAGGTGTAACCATAGTTTGGTTTATATCAGAGTAAGATAGTTGGTGTGTATATGGGGAAGGGGGTCGATATTTTATGGGGGGTCACAATTATACGTGAGGGGTCACTTTTTTACGTGTGGGGAGGTCATAATAATATGACCCCCGGTCATAATATTATGACCGGGGGGTCAGTATTCTATATAAAATAGTGACCGGGGGTCAGTATTCTATGGGGGTCACTTTACTTGGAAAATGTACAAGTGATAAATTCGGTAAGAAGTAAGGTTGGGAAAATAACAATAAGGCCATCAATAAACGGTTAAACGATACCTATGGAGGTAGACACAGGTGCATCAGTGACAATTATGTCAGAGACGGAATTCCGAAAACATTTCGGTAAAAGGAAATTGGGAAAACCGGAGAGCGTTTTGAGGACCTATTCTGGTGACGTTATCGGTAAAGTGGGAACAATTATGGTGAAAGTTATGTATAATGGACAGTCCGCATTAAAGAAGCTGTGCGTTGTTGAAGGTGACGGACCTGCACTGTTTGGTCGGGACTGGCTGAAAGACATCAAACTGGATTGGGACAGAATTTTACCTGTAAATTCCGTAACACAGGTAAGCCACCAGGTACGTCTACGTTCAATACTAGTACTTGAAGAACACAAATCGGTATTTGCTGATGGTATTGGAAAAGTCAAAGGGATCAAAGCCAGAATCACGTTAAAGCTGAAATTCATCTTCGTTTTCATGTCAAATAAAATGAATTCATCTTAAAGAGAATTGTCTAAAAAAAGATTAGCAAAAATTGCGATTTAAAAAATCAACCCCTAACCCGAGTTATAACCTGATAAAGATACGTGATTTACAGGCACGCGTAAAACGAAACTGAAATTTACCTGTGGACCAGATATGGATGATGACGTCAATTGTGCAATCCCATTATAGCCATGTTAACCTTACATGCATAAACGGTCAACTTTAACTTCAAATTGCGGTGACGTTGCAAAAGCAAATATATTAAATAAAAGCATTTAAATGTGTTTGTCGTTTGGCCATTAAAGTGGAGAAAAAAATGTGACATTTTTTCGTGAATCTGAACAGTAAAATACAGTTATATTTACATGACGTGCTCCAAAAATTCTCGAGTATTATACGCTTGATGATAGTGGAAATATCCGGAAAAGTGTCTTTATATCACTCTTTTAACCCATTCTCACACATTGACGCTGTTTGACGCCTCACAAGATAAAGGCTTTGGAAAACATTGTGGAAATGAAGAAATTGCTTGTGACAAGCAATTTCTTCATTTTCCACAATGTTTTCTATCCCAAAAGTCAATCAATTTCAAAATTTTATCAAATTGAAAATATCGTCTGCAACTTCTTTGAATTTGGACGAGCTCAAATCTTTGCCGTCTTGTAAGGGGTTTACATGTAGATTTAGGATAAATGTTTCTTGTAAACCTCTTAAAGGATATATAATTATGTTGAGAAGTATTTTAGAAATGTCATTTTCTCCAATAACAAAGGAAATCCAACTCTTACATGAAATATTCCGTGAATTCTACCAATCTATCGTATGTCTTACACCTTGTATTATATTGTTGTTTTTTATATTATTTTTTTCATACTGAATTTTATTGGGTTGTTCAATTTGGGAAGACGCAATATGGAGCGTTAAAACCTTGGGTAGGTACATTTTATGAGTGTAGGACAAAACCCCACCAGGACAAAACCCCACCAGGACAAAACCCCCTCGGACAAAACCCCACCAGGACAAAACCCCATCAGGACAAAACCCCACCAGGACAAAACCCCCTCAATATATAAAATATAGTATAACAAATTTATGACAGAGATAAAAATATTTGGTATGGAAAATATTTTTAAATATAAGAAATTTGATTATGTTTAACAATTTATTACTTTGTAATTTAATGATTTTTTTGAAACTTCAAAAAATTGATCTAGATCTATATTGTATTTGTATATTTATTGTATTTTAAAAGCATGTTTTTTTTTTACTTATTTCCCATTATGTGTTTATTGAAATATCCAAATAAGGCAATTTTGCTTTAAAAATGGAAACAATTGTGGAAAAAGGAGAGGTTACTGGGAATAAGATGAAGCCAAATATTATCTTGACATGATTTACCTCTTGACATCACATTTTGTCACCTAAATAAGTCATTTGGCATGCATTATAATTATATTGTTCCCTTATCTACGAAATCAATGATTATCACCTATCATAATCAGGACAAAAGATTACAACAGAAGACTTAACACCTCAGAAGAAAGTAACACTTCTAATTTCAAATAAGTTTATTCCCATGAATCATGCTTGTTAATATTTATCAAAGGCATTATTCAATTGAAACTTTTTAGGGGAAAATCATTTCATATTCATGATATTCAGGGATAACTTCTTCATTCATTATCAATTTATGATTTAGCAATAAATACTTTTTTGTTCCTATAACAAATTTTTAGGCTTCATAAAAATCTTCAAAAAATCATAAATCTAAGAATATTATAAAGATAAATCAATGATAATATATACATAACATAAGTCCTACATTATAATATAGTATTATGAGTGTTATTTCTTTCCTGTAATTTTTATTCATCAAACATCAAAAATGAGAAAAATAGAAAATAAATTATCAAAGCATAACTATTACAAGACTTGATCAAATGCAAATTCATTCGCAAATTCAATGCAAATTCCAGATCAAAATGATTTGGAAATGAATAAAATATAAGACTGGTAAGATAAGAACTCAATTTACTGTAACAGCTGCTGCCTCTGGGTCCATAAAAAGTGTAGTGGGATAAAGGGACCTCTTAAACCAGACCCAAACTACAAATGTCAACGATGCCTTGGAACCATCACTCAAGATGCCAGCAGTATCATAACAGAAGTAACCATTGGACAGGATAAACTTGAAGTCCTACCGAATTTCTGCTACCTAGGCGACACCCTGTCAGCAGATGGTGGCTGTGAACTAGCTGCTACTACAAGATGTAAGTCTGCCTGGAAAAAGTTCAGGGAGCTCCTACCAATTTTGACCAGCAGGAATCTTCCAATGGCCACCAGAGGCAGACTATACTCCAGTTACATACGGCCTGTACTGCTATATGGGTCCGAGACATGGGCAGTGACAGCTACCACACAAAAGAAGCTGATACGCAACGACAAGGCAATGATTAGGTGGATCTGTGGAACCAAGCCAGAAGATAAAATGACACTCCAGACCCTAATCTCCAGGCTGCATATCAGAGATCTGTCAGAAATTCTCAGGGCAAACCGATTGAGATGGTTTGGGCTTGTGGAACGAAGTAGCGGATGGGTGTCAAAAGTTCGATCCATTCAAGTACAAGAGCACAAAGGACGCGGGAGACCAAAACTGACATGGGAAGAGGTGGTGAAGAGAGACCGCGAGGCAGTAGGATTGACTAATGTAAACCCCTTCGACCGACAAATTTGGAGAGGTAGACTCAGATCGCGACTGGGCAGCCAGGCCCCACCCTCAGTAGAGGACTAATCAAGGTCTGGATAATCAAAACAGGATAGTGAGTGAGTGAGACTGGTGGGGTTTTGTCTGCCTTGCCAATTTTAGTGGTGGGGTTTTGTCCGAGGGGGTTTTGTCCGAGGGGGTTTTGTCCTGGTGGGGTTTTGTCCTGGTGGGGTTTTGTCCGTACCCCACATTTTATATGCCGTGATGTAACTTGTACAATTTTCAACCGTTTCCCAAAGACAAAATTTAAGTCTATTAATATGCGGCCCATTGTAAAAAACCCAGCGGGGAAATGTGAAGTTCTTGGTTATTTTATTATTATTATTATTATTATTATTATTATTATTATTATTATTATTATTATTTTCCTGACTGAATCAATGCAAAAACTTGTTTAAGAAAGGGTGTGGTGAGCTAGCACTTAATTGACATATTTGCATGCAAGTGTCAAACAAACTGGTATAATATGAACTACCGGTATTTGTTTGATGGGATTATTCGTATCAAAGGATTATGTAATAAATGGACTTGGTTGGTATAACACACCAGTTTGCAGGTGCGCTACCAGAACATAGTATCAAGAATACCAAAAAACTTTAGTTACGGCATTTTTGTCGCTATTTTTAACATGACTTGCCGTTAGCTTCTTGATCCTTTACCAGATCATTTCTCGATGTTTAAAAAAACCCTATGTTTGAAATATGGAAACATTAGGAAAAACCACTACCTCACTAATTCCCCTTACAATATGAAAATACTGTATTAATTTACTCTTTCCCATCAGAGATCAGGTTTCGACATCCACATTAGAAATCTTTTGGGAAAAAATCATTGAAAGATAAGAAGAAATTGATGACGGTAAAGAATTTCTCACTTTCCCTAAATATTGTCAGTACTGAACCAAACACTTTTTCTTTTCTTTTTTAACATCAGTTACTTGTCGTCTAAAAGCATTTACTCAAAAATTAAAATACTTATCTGAATTCTTCCCAACATAATGTAACATAGTTAAATGTCATTTACTTCAATATTTGCGTACTAATTATATACTATTTATGCATGTATTAGTCCATTATTAGGCCTTTAAATTCTTTAACAAGTTTTTGCATTTTTTCAGTCAGGAAAATAAAATACCGAAAAAAATTCTAACCAAGAACTTCACATTTCAACGCTGTTTTCTTTAAAATGGGCTGCATATTTTTTAGACTTATATTTTGTCCTTGGGAAACGGTTGAAAATTGTGCGAGTTACGTCAAGGGATATAAATTGTCCATAACCAAGGTTTTAATGTTATATATTGCAACTTCGCAAATGGAACCGTCTTACAAATCTTAGTTTGACAAAACAATATAATACAAGGCGTGAGACATTCAAAATATTGGTACAAATCACGGAATAATAAATGTAAGAATGGGATTTCCTTTGTTATTGGAGAAAACGATATTTCTACAATACTTCTCAAAATAATTATATATCTTTTAATAGATTCACAAGAAACATTTATCCTAAATCTACAGATTAAAAAAGCATATTAATTGCACTATTCAGTAAATTCCCACTATCACCAAGCGAATAATACTCGAGAATTTTTGGACCACGGCATGTTGATATAACTGAATTTTACTGTTCAAATTCACGAAAAAATGTCACATTTTTTCTCCACTTTAATGGCCAAATGATAAACACTATAAAATGCTTTTATTTAATATATTTGCTTTTGCAACGTCACCGCAATTTGAAGTTAAAGTTGGCCGTTTATACATGTAAGGTTAACACGGCTATAATGGGATTGCACAATTGACGTCATCATCCATATCTGGTCCACAGGTAAATTTCAGTTTCGTTTTACGCGCGCCTGTAAATCACGTATCTTTATCAGGTTATAACTCGGGTTAGGGGTTGATGTTTTCATCGCAATTTTTGCTTATCTTTTTTTAGACGATTCTCTTTAAGATGAATTCATCTTATTTGACATGAAAACGAAGATGAATTTCAGCTTTAAAGGATGACACACAACCAAAGTTCTGTAAGGCGAGATCTGTCCCCTACTCCATACAACCAAAGATAGAAAAGGAACTTGACAATTTGGAAAATCAAGGGATAATTTCAAAGGTCAATACGAGTGAATGGGCCACACCGATTGTTCCTATCGTAAAGGGTAACGGGGATGTCCGGATATGCGGTGATTTTAAGGTCACCGTTAACCAAGCTATCAATGTCGACAAATACCCACTGCCGAAAATTGAGGACATTTTCGCGAAATTATCACAAGGTAGAATGTTCAGCAAGTTAGACCTACGACAAGCGTACCTACAACTTGAATGTGAAGAGGCGTCCAAGGAGCTGCTAACTATCAATACATCGCGAGGGTTATATCGCTAAAACCGACTTTTGTACGGCGTAGCATCGGCTCCCGCGATCTGGCAACGCACCATCGACCAAATATTACAAGGATTACCTGGTGTTCAGTGTATTCTAGATGATATGGTGATCACTGGTGAAAATGACAGTGATCACCTGGAAAATTTGAAAAATGTGTTTGCTCGATTAGAGCAATATGGAATTAAAGTGAATAAAGAAAAGTGTGTGTTTTTCGTGCCGCGGATTACCTTCTGTGGTCATGAGATTGATGAGCAAGGATTATGAAAGTGCAAAGATAAGGTCGATGCAGTGTTAAAAACACCTGCCCCGCAGGATGTTACGTCATTGAGAGCTTACTTAGGTTTACTCAATTATTACCATCGGTTTTTGCCTGATCTAGCGTCCGTTACAAAACCTATGAATACGTTGTTAGAGAAGAATAAAACGTTTACATATGGTCAAAAGACTGCCAAAGCGCGTTTGAGAAAACAAAGAAATTGCTTGTTTCCGAGCCCGTGTTAACGCTAATTATAACCCTTTATTACCAGTGCGGCTTGCATCCGATGCCTCGCTCTATGGTATTTCTGGTATCCTATCTCATGTAATGCCGGGCGGTACAGAAAAACCAATAGAATTTGCCTAAAAGTCACTCACAAAAACAGAAATGAAATATGCGCAAATTGACAGGGAAGCACTAGCTATTTTTTGGGCTGTCAAAAAGTTTTACCCCTACCTTTACGGCAGAAAATTCACGTTAGTGACAGACTGTCAGCCCCTTACTTCGATTTTCAGTCCAAGCAAGGGTATCCCTTCTATGGCTGCAGCACGCGTTCAAAGATATGCGATATTTCTTTCAGGGTTTGATTATGACGTTGAATACAAGAACACAAAAAAGCACACGAATGTCGATGGTTTGTCACGATTGCCGTTATCTGTAAATGAAAATTACGCGGAAAACATGGAAGATGAAGTGTTCTATTCAGCCCATTTAGAACAGCTTCCAGTTACATGCGCGAAAATCAAGCGTGAAACGAAGCGGGAACGCGTTCTTTCTCATGTATACGAATTTGTTCAAAAGGGGTGGAGCTCTCACAATGATGACCCCCTATTGAAAGGTTACTTCACGCGCCGAAATGAACTTGCAATCAATCACGGGTGTCTGATGTGGGGCATTCGAGTAGTCTGGCCCAGACCCTAGTATTAAGGTTATAGTATAAAAGCAAAGGCCCTTTTTTAAAGCTACTATTTCCCAGATTTGGACCCAAAAATTGTCAAATACAAACGAAATGTACACTTTTTAAGCTTTATATGACCTGATTAAATGATTACGACAAACTATTGAAGCAACGACTCATTTTTTCGCAATTTGATTCCAAATTCATGAAGCGATATCGAAAGTAGGTCAAAACAGTAGGACATGCGACTTTCTTAAATGACGTCATAACATGTATCATGGATACATGATGACGTCATATTGAAATTCAAGTATGAATCTCGTTTGAATCATGGTCCGCGCTGTATGCGTATGTGCAACAATTTCAAAATAATTCTAACCCCATCAGTGATGGGGTTGAATTTAGGTTTGGATTCTCCCTAAATTCAGCTATCTGTCTTGTAATTTCGGCTCATTCTCTGTCTGAATCGCATATTATTTACCATCCCGAGGTTGTCAACACAAAAGTTTTGCATATTTTTTCAAAAAAAATCATTTTTTGCAATTAGACCATCTGTTACCGTCGCCCTTTAAATGACATCCTAGTCTAGAATACTAGGCAATAAATAGCTTGGACTTGGATTAAAGAGGCAAGTCTCAAAGAGAACAATGCACCCATTTACAAATAACGCAAACAGAAACGACTAGGGCTAGTCTAGGCATTCGAGTAATAATTCCCACGAAATTGAGAGAACGCGTCTTGGATTTATTACACATTAGCCACCCAGGAATCGTAAAAATGAAAGCATTAGCACGGAGCTATGTCTGGTGGCCTGGCATTGACACTGATATAGAATGCATGGTTAAAAGATGTATGCCGTGTCAAATGCAACAGTCCGTGCCTGCCAATCTCAGCTACACCCTTGGGAATGGCCAACGGCGAGTTGGCAGCGTGTCCACATAGATTTTGTAGGCCCCTTTTTAGGTAGGATGTTTCTGGTTTTAGTGGATGCTCATTCAAAATGGCCCGAGGTCATCGAAATGAAATCGACAACCACAGAAAGAACAATTCATGAGCTTAGACATATCTTCGGTAGATATGGGCTTCCGAAGCAAGTGGTCACAGATAACGGGTGTCAATTTACAGCTGCCGAGTTCGCGCTATTCATGAAAAGAAACGGGATTTGTCATATAAGAACAGCGGTGGCAAAACCTTCTACAAACGGTCTTGTAGAAAGATTTAATGGCACATTCAAGTCGGCCATGCGAGCAATGAACAACCAAAGTAGTGATTTAAAGAACATAAACTCTGTTCTGTTATCTTATCGGAACACACCTCATAGTACGACCGAAACACCAGCGAAATTGTTTTTTGGCAGAAATCTTCGCACAAAGCTAGATTTGGTCAAACCGAATATATCGGAAGTCGTAACGAACGGCCAAATGAAAAAAGGCTCTGTCAGAAAAAAGAACCGTTCGTGAGTTCGAGCCGGGCCAATCCGGATTAGCACTTGATTTTAGACCGACTTCGAAAGAGAAATGGGTCGTCGGAGCAATTGTATCAAGAAATGGACCGCTCCATTATAAAGTAGATATTGGAAATAAAGTCACTTGGAAAAGGCATGCAGATCAGTATAGAGCCCGAGCTCAATCGAAATGTCGATCCTTTGATCACTATAATACCGCCGAGGGATGCCGCGTATAATATTCCGCGTGACGAGCAGGATCAACAAAGGCCGATTGAAATAACTGAGTATGATAATGACCAGCTAAATTGCCCCGTGACCCCAGAAAGGCGCTATCCATTACGGAATAGAAAGGTTCCGGAACGTCTTGAGTATATAATTAACTGCTATTAATGACCAGCAGTATCAGGTTTATGGACTGTCAGTTTATCTGTTCGGTACGTAGGAGAGATTAATGACATTTTGAACTTTAGTACCAGATTAATTGATGTTTTAATTTGTTCTCATCTACTTGGAACTTTTATGAAAAAGGAATTGAATTTACAAGTAGTATAAAAACGAATTCATATTCATTTAAACCACTTGTATAATCAATGAAATATAAAGGGGAGAATTGTTGTGTATTGAAATATAGTCCCGCCCATCCGGACTCTGCATGCTGATAAGCCCCGCCTACACTCATATATATTGGTCAGTAGTATTAGTTTTCTTCCTTCTTGTAAAGTGCTAGCCAACGTGTTAATAAAGCTATTTAAACAGACGTATCTCGTTTCGTTCTATTTAATCCAATAGTAAGAACATAACAATGTCCCCTTTAGCGTGACGGGTTACTTATACCTTCCCATGATAAACACATGGTTCTACACTGAAATGTGACATCATCGTGACCTAGTTTTCCGATTAAATCGCTTCGCCAATCGTTGAAGCGTTTATTAGATTGGTCAGAAAAAGGGTCACAGAAGATGACCCCCTGCTGGTGCCTGTCAGATTTACTGTCAAGTCAACACAGGATTTTAATCAGATTGAGGAGCCTAGATAACTATCTCGCTATTTAAAGTGACCAAATGTTAACATAATCACCCAAATATGCAACCGCCAGGTAGGAAAGTGCGTATGGCAGACACACATACATAACTCTGGTAGGCTTCGAACTCACAACGCTGAGGGACAAGTGATTTTCGGTCAGAAACCTTTTAAACCCATTTACCCTTTCCACATAAATATACATCGGTAGTAGTTCGATGTACGCCAACTATGCATACGATTAAGAACCAATACAGAAGCGCCGAGACCGGATAGCTTAGTTGGTAACGTCGAGGTCTGTCGATCAAGGGGTCGTGAGTTCGAACCTGGCTCGGCATGTAGCCATTCTGACATTTGACAAGTCATTTGTCTCTCACCAATGGGTGTTAATCATCTATTTGAGAGAGCAGCTGGAGGGTTTGTTTGTATTATTTTTAGGAAGTACGGGTGCGAGAAATATCAGGAATCCATAGTAGGTGCTCCAGCCACCACAATATGACCATAACAGTTGAAAACAGCATGGACTTTAAATCAAATCATTTCAGATGCGGTGGAAGCGTCTAACCAGCCAGTTTGAATCGGGTTCGCCCAATAATAAATGAAAAAATGCGGTTAAAACACTCTCTATGTACGGACTGACGCATGTACGGACGAGTGCCATTGCACCTCTGATGCCTATCGATGAAGATGATTATGTTGTACGTCTACCATAGTTGGGTTTATACTAGAGTAAGACTTTTGGTGTGTATACGGAGAAGGGGGTCGGTATTTTATGGGGGGTCACAATTCTACGGGAGGGGTCTCTTTTCTACGTGTGGGTAGCTCATAATACTATGACCCCCCCCCGGTCATAATATTATGACCGGGGGTCAGTATTCTATATAAAATAGTGACCGGGGGGTCAGTATTCTATGGGGGTCACTTTACTACGTTACACCGGCCTTCACTCGAATGCTTTTTCGAAATGGACATGTATGATGTGGGAGGTTAACAATTTACAGCATTTTCGACATATTGGTTTAAAACTGGCTGATTTGTAAGTCAATAATTGACATTCACTTTGCAGGTTATATCTTTTACATATGTGCACCTTTGCGAGCAAAAATATCACAAAATTTACTGCATTTTTATACCATTCCAATTCTAATAACTGACCGCCCCCGATCAAGTGACTATCAGCCATAGAAATACCGGAATGCACAAAAATCGAGACGTACTTAGAATGACGATATATTTTATCTATTAAACGTAATCGGCAAGCTTTGGTAGTTACCGAAACGCGTATCAAATATGGCACTTAACCCATTCCCATGCGAACGTCTTGGTTGAAAGCATCTGATGAAATACTCATACGTTTCGGTATATTTCTATGGACCCGATAGACTTGGTTACTGACCATAGAAGAGATACGGCGGGGTACCAGTTTAAGGACCCGATATCTTTTATTCGTTTTGTCTATCAAACGCCCTAGGTCAATCGGTTGGACGCTCGCACTGACAATAACACAAGTATCCCACGATGTGGGTTCAACACTCACGCACGTATGCTTCATATTTTTCTCATTATACTTTTTTGAAAGGAACTTTTGTCGTTTGTTATCATTTTAATTACGTATCCAATTTGATTTCATTTTGTGTGTGTTTTTTTTCTAAAATGTTTTTGCAATTTAAGCGTTTAATATTTTTCTATCATTGTTTTTTTTCATTATGGTAAGGAGACACTCCACATTGGGAAATGCTTCCGGGTCGAAGCATACAAACATAGTTCCGTCAAATAATGGATTCGCTCCTTTTGTTGCATTGATTCTGTGTCTATAGAAAAGGCAGATGCATGTAATGTGGTTCTACATACTATCAGACAATCAATGCACTCCTAGGATGTGTTTTAATTGATTTTTCGGGAACTAGTTTCTTGCGCGGTCATGACTTTCGATCGTGGGGGTGTGCCACATGCGGATCCCGAAAGAGATGGCAAACTGCAAGGGTGGCTGTGTTCACGGGTGCGTGATTTTAGCGGATGGTGCTATTGATACCACTTTCTTGGTAGTACATTAAAGACAAAGGAATGATCCATCAGGCAGACTAAGTAAAAGGTGCCACAGAGACTTCTGAGAGAAGCTAGAAGCTGACAAATTGACCCAATTCACTACATATTTAATAGGCAATTTTCGTTGAGGAGTTTCACCATAAAAATCATACATGAAAACAGCCTGATTTGACAGAATGCCAATAGATAGCTGAGAACAACGTTATCAAACAAAGGGAATTAACTCACTGTAAGATCTAACAACTGCTTCAGGCAGCACGAGCCGACAGTGACCCATCTTCGCTAGCCAAGGTTGAACCCACCTATGTTTGTATTCACCCTTGGTGGATTTAGTCCGATATTCTTGAAATCGCGAAGCGCCGCCTAGCGGTTGTCTTGCTGGTTATTTACGTTATTTCGTCCATTATTGATTACGTCATTAACGCGCGTTGTCTTTCGCGTCATACGTCATGCGGATTAGGTAAAAGTTAGCTGCTTCTTTAGCCGAGTTGTCGAAAGTATAATAATTCGTCGATTAAAGATAGGGAATTCCTGTCTATTGCAGTGAAATTCTTAGGAAAAATCGCCTATCTTCGCGTTTTTGAGTTGCAAATGTAATGCCTTTTCCCGCCCGTTGTCATGAATTGGTTACTCATAGCAAATGTATCAGTCGACAATCTGATTGGTTCCAGCGAGACCTCGCTGGAACCAATGAAAACGCTTTCCAGAAGACCAAGAAAATCGGACTAAATACGCCAAGGGTGAATACAGAAACGACGTTACGTCGTAGATGTCACCCTTGGCTTGCGAAGATGACAGTGACCAGGATTAATTTTTTGGCTGTATCAATTTGAAGTTGACAATTGTTTGAAAAATATTATATAAACACTTTCATCTCGTATTGAACATGACTGTTATGACCTTATTATGAACGTGTTGTTAATGTTTAGATAAGTCTGATTCTATTTGAAATTATCCTAAGTGATACAGTTTGTGATGATAATACATGTACATGTAGTTAAATTTTTTTGCTACCAAATAATTGCTACTGCAAGTCCACGATAATTCCGTTTGGGTCTTGATACTGTGAGTTTAACAAGAAAAGCGAAGATACAATTAACGTGACATGGTTGAAATATATCGCTTCAGCA
This sequence comes from Fragum sueziense, assembly GCA_963680895.1. NCBI lineage: Eukaryota > Metazoa > Mollusca > Bivalvia > Cardiida > Cardiidae > Fragum > Fragum sueziense. Next base: position 49,802,517 of record OY804596.1, read on the forward strand.
AACTTTTACTGGATGGCTACCAAAAGATTACCGGCCTCTTTGATGCTATGCGTCAAAAATGTGTCTTGTATTGTATATGAATACAAAGGATATCAGAGTAAATCTATTTTTGTCACAATGAAAACGTTTATAATGGCATGATGAAATAACAATACCTTTCCAAATTCAAATAAACTAATTCAAAAGACATAAAGATACCTGTGTTGTTGTATTGATAATCCGTGAAGTAAATGCAATTATGCAACCAGATATAAAATCGGCCTGATATGAACTACCTGATAAAGTTATTATATATTGTTATCAGCATGCCATACATATACATAACTTGCATATAGTCCGTCTGATGACCCAGGTAAAAAATGATTTCGCCGTTTCTCCTAGGTACCAAGGTTGTTATATACCATTTTAAAGCTTGAAATAATGTGGATACGGTGCACAATGTTGTCAAGTTGTAAACCTGTGCAGATCCCGTGGTAACGCACAAATATGTGGATGGGGTAAGATAACAAATTAATTATTTGAAATACATTTGTCAAATAGAAATCGTCTTAAACCCAACAACTTAGGAGTGCACTTCTTCAAATTCATAAAACTATTATCGAATAAACCAGAAGAAACATACAAAATACATTTCAATCGATTATGCGTAGAAATAAGGCTCAGATATCTCGTCAATTTGCACATGGTGGGTGGGGTAATTTCTACAGAGTAAAACACTTGACCACAAAAACAAGTAATCGCTTTATTGTTCCGTGAAACGTTTGTATAACCGTTTTTAGATTGAATACAACTTATTTGGATCTTAGCTAAGCACATTCACCCTTAATCTTATCGGATATACACAAAAAACGCTTCTAGGCTTATCTTGAAAGTACCAATATTTTCCAGTAAATTGCAACATCGTCCGTCAAATGATTTCAAATAAGGCTGATTTGTATGGAGATCGCTGCACCACTAACCCCCGATGTACCAAGGATGTTTTATACAATTTTAAAGCTTGGAATATGCTGGATACAATGTACGATGTTGTCAAGTTGTAAACCTTTGCAGGTCCCGTGTTAACAAATACATTATGTGGGTGGGGTAAGATAAGATATAATATATTTGAAATACATTTGTCATATAAAAATCGTTTTAAACCCAACAGCTTAAGATGTACCCATTCAAATTCATAGAATTCTTATGGAATAAAGCAGAAAAGACATGCAAAACAAATTTCAACCGATTATACGAGGTAATAAGGCTCAAATATCTCATCTAAGTGCATATGGTGGGTGGAGTAACTTATACACAGTAAAACACTTGGTCACACAAACAAATAATCGCTTAATTGGTCCGTGAAACACTTATACAGTCGTTTTTAGATTGAATAGAGCTTATTTGGATTTTAGTAAATAATCTTCACCAAATATCGTATCAGATATAAACAAGATACAGTTCTAGGCTTATCTTGAAAGCGACCCTATTTTCCTTCAAATTACAACGTCGTCCGTCAAATGGTTTTAAATAAGGAGGTTTTTAAGGAGATCTCTGCACTCCTACCCCATGATGTACCAAGGCTGTTATATACCAGTTAAAGCTTGGAAAATGCTGGATACAATGCACGATGTCGTCAAGTTATAAACCTGTGTAGGTCTCGTGCAAACACATAATAATGTGGATGGGGTAAGATAAGAAACAAATTATAAGAAATACATTTGTCAAATTGAAATTGTCTTAAATCCAACAACTTAGGGCTTAGCAAACTCGATTTCATGAATTTATTAATGAATAAACCTGAAGGGATATACAGAAAACGTTTATATTTATTATAGGCAGAAATAATGTTCATATATTTCGTAAAATTGCACATGGCGGGTGGGGTGTTTTATACGCAGTAAAATACGTAGCCACAAAAACAAATAATAGCATTATTGTTCTGTGAAATATGTCAGTCCAACCGTTTATAGATTAAATAAAAACTTTTTTGGATCTTAGATAAACACCTTCACCCAATATCTTAACAGATATATACAAGACAGGGTTTTAGACTGCACTTGAAATTTCCCGCTGTAACATACAACATAGTCATTCAGATGATATCACACATGTGGGCTACTGAAGGATTTGCTGCATCCGACCACAATTTACCAAAGCTGTTACATACCACTTTAAAGCTTGATGTATGCTGGATACAATGTACGATGTCGTCAAGTTATAAACCTGTGGAGGTCCCGTGTAAACACACAAATATGTGGGTGGGGTAAGATAAACATTTTTTTTAAATGCATATGTCAAAAATATATCGTCCTAAGCCCACCCTTTTAGAAATGTTCTCATTCAAATGCATGGAATTATAATTGAAATTACCTGAAGAGATCTACTAAATACATTTCAATTGACGACACCAAGAAAAAGGCTACGGCGGATCCCGGATTTCTTCTAAATGAATCCAACTTTCTTAAATATTCGACCTCAAAAATTGGAAAAATCAACTTAACTAACTTCTATTAAATAAAAAGTGATGTCAGTGTCCGAGGTCTTGTTACAAATTTCTGTTTTGGCCCTAGGCCGGTGGAATTGGGCAAATAGCGACGTTTTGTCGTAAATTGGGAAAAACTAAACATGTATGACAGCTATCAATTAGACTGTATGCATGTAAAATACACTTGTAAATACTCTTGTTTAAGAACATTAATAAAAATGTATTTAAAACGTTTGTAAATGAAGATATTGCCTTATCTTGGGGAAGCTGGGTGCTCATTGGGAATTTTCACTCAAGAATTGTAATTGTCAGTCTCAATCTAATAACGATTAGATTGTGATTAGAAAATTATTGCAGAGATTATTTTTTGTGGTGATTCACACCACAGATGTGTTACCGGGGCACATAATCGCACAATGACAGCTTACAATAGTGATGACTGCAGTGATTATGATAACCATGGGCATTAGCCGTGTAACAGCTATTAAACTGATTGTAATGTGTAAGTCTCCAAAGTTGAGTAAAAACATAACATATAGGTGTGAGCTAAGACAAAAAGCATTTAAGGAATTTTCTAGGACAGTTAACTCTTGATACAATTGTCCGATTTATTCAGAAGTGCAAATAGAAGAGTTAAATAGCAAGCCCAGTTGATCACAATAGCTGAATTGTGCCTTTCATTTCTCATTTTTAATTGATCAATAAAGATATAAAGATATCAAGATATGTACAAAATAAGGGGAAACATGAACTCAACAAAATATTTCTCTAAAAGAGAATTTTTGCTTAACCCGTGGAAGTCTTCTACTCCCAAAATTGTCATTAAGAAATAAAATACGCCCCTGTATTAATCATTAACGGAATGTATTACCGATTTCAAGTTGACATATACATCTTTTTATAAATCTTTGCTGTCATTAAAGTTATTTGTATTACTTTTCCACATCAATTTAGAAACAAAACGAATGTTGTATGCGCCTATTCCATGTATAAATCTGCAGTTGGCCATCATCTTGGACGCCATCATCATATTAGTGTGTTTTCCAATGATACCACAGTAAAACCCTTTTCATTCACAAATCAATACATCTTATATCAAAAATGCTAAAGTATGTTCAAAAGATGTCCTTGCTCAGATGAACTGTCCATACAATATGTATTTTTTCATATGACTATGAAAAGTTAAAGCAGAGATTATTGTTAGTTAGAGGTGAAGATCGAACATATGGGAGCAGCTTAGAACTATTATGTCTTGTTTATATTTGTTCAATGGGGGACATTGGTCGGTTATCGGTCCTGACGGATCATCCAGGTGGCGCTGCAATCACAGCGGTCCTATAATCGCAACTTTTCGGGCAGTATTAACTAGTTTTCTCCCAGTTTTCTTTCTGTCATTTAAGTACTTTTTTATGCGTATTATGGATCATTGTCCCAACAGTTTCAAATGAAATTACTTTTAATTTAGACAATTTCACACTTTGTGTTTGATTAAGACTACATTCATTATTTCTTTTTGATTTCACTGGTGAGGAAAGCTGTCGAAATAAGAAGAAATCACTTGTCTCAAGCCCCCTTTTCTTCAACATTTTCATAAAAAAAGGATTGAACAAAACATATACAGACAGGTCTAGATTGATTTTCAAAATATTCGGAGAAAAGAAGCCACTTGTGTACATCGGATTTGTCTCCTTTTGTCTTAACCTTTTCTATGCTTTATGTTAGATTTTCTCGTAATTTAGGGGCCTATAACATCATTTTATATCTGAACCCATATAAATTTAGGCCAGACAGCCAAAATTTCTGTCTTTGAATATGGGCTAATACAAACTGTTCATTACAAATCTGAAAGAAAACAGCTTTATTAGCCATTTTCGACATAAAAATCTAACACTATTAGATAGATCTTTAGAAACTCTTTCGGAAAAATAGGAAAACATCGATGATCAGGCTCCAGCATTCTCTCATTTTCCCCCGATGTAATGTCTGTTCATACATTTGTATTTCAATTTCAAATTATATTGGTTTGTCGTCTGGAACGTCCATTAATTTTGTCATTTGAGAACGGATTAAAGATAATCTCCGTTGAGAAGTTGAGTAGACCTTTGTTTTGAGAAATGACACGCCATACACTGAATAAAACAATAAGAATAAATTCCTGTATTGATGTATAATCTGGTGTGTTTTCATTTTTCATTATGTATTCACTAATACTACAGACAGTTAAACCTTCTCAAACCAGAGACAACAATTGGTAACCATTCGCAACAAAATCTTTGAAAACATTGTGGAAACGGGAAGAATAAATGTACAGTATATATTATTTAAAGCCTTTCTCCCATGTTCTTTACAATTATCCTAGTCTTTCCATCAAAATTTCAAACTAACATCCAACCCCATGCACGTGTGACCCCAGTTGTCGATAGGGAAAAATAACAGGATGAGAACTTCTTGTTTGAATACCGTTTCTAAAACGATAAAATCTTGAACGGAAAGATTCAGCAGACGACTAAGAGAATGTTAATTGAAATCACTCCTCAACGAAACGGGCCTATTAAATATATAGTAAAATAGGTCAATTTGGCAGCTTCTAGCTTCTCTCAGAAGTCTTTGTGGCACATTTTACTTAGTCTGCTTGATAGACCATTCATTTGTCTTTAATTAAATACCAAGAAAGTGGTATCAATAGCACCATCAGCTAAAATCACGCACCCGTGAACACAGCCACCCTTGCAATTTGCCATCTCTTTCGGGATCTGCATGTGACACACCCCCATGAAAGGTCACGACCGCGCAAGAAACTAGATCCCGACAAATTCATTAAAACACATCATAGCAGTACACTGATGGTCTGCCAGTATACAGAACCACATTTCGTGCATCTGCCTATTCTATAGACACAGAATCAGTGCAACAAAAAGAGCGAATCCATTTTTGACGGAACTATGTTTGTATACTACGACCCGGAAGCATTTCCCGTTGTGGAGTGTCTCCAATTAAGATCGCAAGTAATTAACTTTTTCAACAATATTTTTATTTCTACACCGAAAGTTAAATTTCAAATTTTCAACAGGTCTTGATTTGTTCTGTTGGTTTTCAAAATTAAAGAAGGCAGTCAAAATAAATAAATGCATATTCATTGGCATTATGCTATTTTATAGGGGTTATACAAATTCCATGGTAAAGATCACTTTAATGTTTTTTACAATATTTTTTCAAGTAATAATTGCTTAAACAATTAACATGAAAATGGTGCAATTTTCTTTTTTTTTTTTAAATATTTCTGAAATATGCAAGCCTGCGAGTGAAATAGAATATTTTTCCTTGGTATCATATGAAAATCAACTAAGCGGATTGTACACCGGAAGTGTGAAAGGACCGCTGTGATTGTAGCGCCCTCTATAAAAACAAGGGCGGATAACCGACCAATGTCCCCCATTGGATGAATATGTTGTACTCTCAAAATACTTTATATTTAATCTATAAATGGTTGTACAAACGTTTCACGGAATAATGATAGGATTATTTGTTTGTGTGACTAAGTATTTAACTGTGTATAATTTACGTCCCCCACACACCAACCGTATGCAAATTGACTAACTATCTAGAATTATTTCTTCGTATAACCGATTGAAATGTGTTTTGTATATCGCTTCTGGTCATTTCAATAAAAATTGCATGTATTTGAAGTTTGAGAACATTTCTTGTAGAGTTTAAGACGATTTATATTTGACAATTGCTTAAAAAATGTTATCTTACCCCACCCATATAGTTGTATGCTTAAACGGAACCTCCACATGTTTACAACGTGACAACATTGTGCATCGTATCCAGCCTATTTCAAGCTTTAAAACGGTATATAACAGCATGGGTACATCATGGTCGGATTCAACAACTCATGTAAAAGTCGCCTTGTGAGATATCAACTAAAAGACTATGTTGTAAGTTACAGGGTGGGGGGGGGGGAGATTACCAAGCGCAGTCTACAACTCTGTCTTGTATATATCTGATAAGATATTGGGTGAAGGTGGTTTACTAAGATACAAATAAGTATGTATTTCATTTGTAAACGGTTTGACTGACGTTTCACAGAACAATAATGCGAATATTTGTTTGTGTTGCTACAGTGTGTATAAAACACCCCCGCCATATGCATTTTTACGAAATATCTGAGCATCATTTCTGCCTACAATCAATTGAAACGTTTTGTGTATATCCCGTCAGGTTAATTCAATGATAATTTTATGTATTCGAATGTGCTAATTCCTAAGTGGTTGAGTTTAAGACGAATTTGGTTTGACGAATGTATTTCAAATAATTTATATGTTATCTTACCACTCCCACATATACATTTGTTTACACGCGACCTGCACAGGTTTACAACTTGACAACATCGTACATTGTATTCAGCATATTCCAAGCTTTAAAATGGTATATAACAACCTTAGTGCATCGGGGGTTAGGGGTGCAGAGATCTCCTTATGCCCCCCCCCCTTATTTGAAATCATTTGACAACGATGTTGTAATATCAGGGAAATAGGAGGCACTTTCAAGAACTATATATTGTTTATAACTGATTAAGTATTTGGTGTAGATGTTAAACTTAGATCCAAATAGGTTGTTTTCAATCTACAAACGGTTGTGCAAACGTTTCACTGAATAATAATGCGATTATTTGTTTGTGTGGCTACTGGCTAAGTGTTTTACCGTGTATAAATTACCCCACCCACCATATGCAATTTGACGAGATATCTGAGCTTTATTACCTCGTATAATCGGTTGAAATGTGTTTTGCATGTCTCTTCTGCTTTATTCCATAATAATTTTATGAATTTGAATGAGTATATTCCCAAGTTGTTGGGTTTAAAACAATTTTATATGACAAATGCATTTCAAATATATTATATATTATCTTACCCTACCCATACATGTTTTTGCAACATCGTATCCAGCATATTCCAAGCTTTAAAATGGTATATAACAGTCTTGGTGCATCGGGGGTTAGGGGTGCAGCGATTTCCATACAAATCAGCCTTATTTGAAATAATTTGACGGGCGATGTTGTAATTTACTGGGAAATAGGGGTACTTTCAAGATAAGCCTTGAACCGTTTCTTGTGTATACCCGATTAGATTTTTGGTAAATATGTTTAACTAAGATCCAAATAAGTTGAATTTGATCTAAAAACGTATGTACAAACGTTTCATGGAACAATAATGCGATAATTTGTTTTTGTAACCAAGTGTTTTACTGTGTGAAAACTACCCCACCCACCATATGAAAATTGAAGAAATATCTGAGCCTTATTTCTACGTATATACATAATAAAAAAGTTTATCAACAAAATGTAAATATCTGTAGTAAACAAAATAGTTTTGTTTTAACATAAAATCAAACGTTTACACAATAGGTTATAGCTAGAGAATACAAACAAATGAATTTTATACCGCAGTCGCGTGCGTCTCGCACTCCAGATGCGCATTTCCGGTTTTCATGTCTGCCATGGTATTCATGTGTATGGAGCATAGTTCTAGAAAACATTTAGGTGTGAACGTAATTGTCTTTGCCCAGCATAAAAAAGGCCACTGAAAAGAATTTTCTGCACCGCTGTGGGACTACGCCATGGACTTACGTCAGAAGGACGTTATATCGCTAATGAGTTTCTACGTGGCAGAACCGGCGATAAAGATGTCTTTTTGAATTTTGCGCATCTCAAAGCATAAGAAACAATTTGAGGATAATATGTGAGCCGATTTGTGTGGTTTGAGGTAGTCCCGGTCAAGGACGTCGTAGAAAAAGGCCACGAAAAGATCACCGTCATAATTTCGTAACGTCACGACAAAGATGTTTCATATCAACACCAAAACTTCCGAGTGGCTTCCACAAGAATTTCACTATAGAGTATCCGCACTTACCATCCGTGATCGTCTCCACAGATGAACGGTTACTAGACGTTGACCATATGTTGAAATTTCCCTGACGCTACACCATGAACGCACCAGACTTGACTGGTATAGAGTCCTAAATGACTTAAGCCAAATTCAGCGTATACAACATTGATGTACTCCCATTATCACCTCTTTCTTTCTGATTTGTCACCCATAGAGCACATACGGTGCATTTACGGAAGACGTGTGCGTGATCGTACTGACGCGAATGACGTTAAATCTCTTGATAAAGTAGTGAATGTTGATACTGTGTACAAACAATTTAAGTGATTAGAAAACTTTTCACTGCTGTTCTTGCTTTAAAATGGCCGCACAGTCGATACCGAATTATATTGTAACTTTTTATTTTGACCCCTCTCCTACGTCAAGACAATGTTTCTAACACAATATTTAACGTTACCCCAAAGCGACCTTTGAATGTTGTGCGTAAATGCATATGCTAAAATGTATATAATGGTTGTGAAATAAATATCACAGAAAATACATTTTTTTTTTCAATTAACAAAGTCAGTGTTGCTAAACTTTTTTTTATATGGTATATTATCGGTTGAAATGTATTTTGTATGTCTCTTCTGGTTTATTCAATAACAATTGTTTAATTCGAATTGGTACATTACAAAGTTTTTGGGTTTTATACTACTTTTATTTTACAAATATATTTCAAATAATTTAAATGTTATCTTACCCCACCCACATATTTGTGTGTTTCCACGGGACCTGCACAGGTTTACAACTTGACAACATTGTGCATCGTATCCAGCATATTTCAAGCTTTAAAATGGTATATAACAACCTTGGTACCTCTAGGGGTGCAGCGAACTCCTTAAATAGCCCCCTTATTTGATTTCATCCGACGGACTATAGGCCATGCCATTCTCTTGCACACGGTTCATTCATTACATTCATGTATGGTGAGAGTAACGAACGACAACTCTGCTCGGAGATTGACGCCATCCTTCAGCAAATGGTATAAAGGGGAACCACTTAGTAAGAACTCCTAAGTATATTTCCGGCCCGGACGGTCTTCTCCGACTAATTCTACGAACATTGTCGAATGTTGCACAACTGCGCCCTCATAAACCAATTTCGAGATAACATAATGTGGACTGCGGTATTTGTGCAAATATTCAATTTGACATTATGCATAGTGCATGATTGTTAATGGGAAGTTCCTGGTGGCTGTTGTGATTTTACATTGAACAATTGTATCATGAAACATGCCTTATGGCCATTCTATTAGTCAGGGCACGAATTTAGAAAAGTTATCACATAAAGGCATTTGTGAAGAAAAGGGTTTGAGATCAGTTCTAAGGGTATTTCGGTATGCTGAATCCGAAAAACAATGTTACCAAGCTGAAAAATGGCTTCTTCATCATCTAATTTGCATGTTTTCAAAATGGCCGCCAAAACCTCAATTATGCAATAATAATGTTGTTATGTATCATTTTCCGACATGCTTTATTCTAAATATCGCAAATTCCATGTCAACGGACTAAAACTAAATGGTTTACCACGTAAATGAGAAACTAAAATGTCTCTTTCACAATCTAATATGCATATTTTCAAAATGGCCGCCAAAAACATGAAATCCGTTATATAGTATCAAAGTTTTTGGCATAATCCTAACCAAATTGTTGGGATATTTTGCTATAAATTGTTTAAAAACTAATTAGTAATTAATTTCAAAAGTAAATAGAACCATGTCGACACTATTTTTAATAAACTTCTACCCTATTACTGGCAATAAAACCTTTTTTAAAAATACAGGATACCGTTAATCCGTTATATAGTATCAAAGTTTTTCTCATAATCTTAACCAAATTGTTGACAAACTTTGCTATAAATTGCTTAAAACTAATGAGTAAATAATTTCAAAAGTAAATAGAACCATGTTGACACTATTTTTAATAAACTTTTATCGTATTACTGACAATAAAACCTTTTTTAAACATACAGAATATCATTTTCACATTGAATTTGTTTCATCATTTTTTTATCATTTATTTTTTAAAAAGATCACCGTCAAAACACACAACTTTTATGAACATTACCATTTTAGACGTTATCATATATGTATATATACATTTTGACATTTTAGATTTAGCCTACATAAAATAATTTAGGTCATTTTCAAAATAAAGCTAAGTTAAATATTTCAACGCGTCTTTGGTACTTATGACTAGATTGGAATGAGCTCCGTAATCCCTCTTACATTATGGAAAAATATCATCTGAATTCATTTATACCAGAATTTATTTGAAAACAGAAAATGTCATAACGAATGTGTCCAAGTTTCAAACATAAAATTGCTGCTTTCGTTTAATTATACGTTAAGTGCTAGCCTATTACGATCCTGTACAACATTATTGTTCTCACTGGTGATTAGACATTTTCCTGTCTAGGGTCCATGCTAGGTATTTCAGGCATAAAAAACATGGGTACAATTACAATTTATTAAGTGGTATGCACATTGTATTTTCTGGATTACTGATTTAGGGTCATGTCGTTGGTACCAAGATTTTCATCAAAGATTAATTTCCTATAAATTAAATGTGGTAGGTAAAGTTAGATACAAACTTCATCTAGAAGGATTTAATGAATTTGATGCGACAGTAAGTATCTACCCATACAGGTTGACCAATCCATATGATATTTCTTGAAAATATATCTAACCTGCTTTTATGTTTGACATACTAGCATGTCCCCTTTTAGAATGTCGAAAAGTTATCTAGAAACACCCATGAAAAAATGACGATTACTCTGATCTCAATAAGTATTAAAATTATCAGAAGTAACGTAGGCGTTGTAAACAAACATAACGTTTTTGATTAATGTAGATAAGTTGGTTACTGTATTTGTTAGAATTAAAAAAGCGCATCTTAAAACCAACTACATTTAAATGACATTTTGCAAATCTTGCGTTCAGAATTATCAAAGACATTGAACGGAATATTTGTATTCGGTACAACAACATAAAAAAAATCTGACTTTGTACACATACAAAGACAAAAAACTTTCGTAACAGATGGAGCTGGATATTGAGACTTAGTGTTCCTTTTTGAGATTATTCTTACAAGAGAATCGATGAAATTAATGTAGACATCTGCAGATTACGGGTTAATACATGTACTTGCAAATAAACTTCAGGTTGTATTCTTCAAACATAATTACATGACAAAGCAAATTTTTAAATATCAGAATATGATTCCTTCATGTCAATAATAATGAAGCTTTTAATGTCTCTGTGCAGTATCAGGTGAAATACCACTTCTCTCATCATAACCATTTCCTTCTTACTTGGCTTTCAGTTAAGGTCGCCTTGTGTGAAGAAATGTTGAGCATTGAAGACGCCAATGCCTCTGTCTAGGCAATTTTTATCAATATCCATATTTGAAACTTCATTTTAATGTGTGTCAACTTTGAACGCATGGGGTATACACCAAGAAATCCATATTTTATATTTATGACAATTCATGACAAATGATATGGCAATTGTCATGAGCGCAGCTCAAAAGGGAGTTTTTCATACAAATGCTACATGTCTCTCCTTCGGCAGTGCACAACCAATGATAGAGGCTCTTTACCTTTTATTATTAAATAGATGTTCTAATAGTTTCGGATAAAGCTGCAATAGTTCAATAAATAACAACAGAGACTCTGTATCTAGGGCTTGAGGACTTGTGGGTGTCAAAATCGTTTTTGACGTGTTGCAAAAAGTCTGTAACCAAAGGGTGAATCGCTTACATATAATCTACATGTACATGTGATAAGCAGCTAATGACTTTGATGGGATGTTGTACTTGTTCGAAACATGTCAGGAACATGATGAATATGTGCATCAGTCTCTGTAATGCTACTGACAATTTAACCCTATTCAATCATAAAGTTTATATAACGTGTATTTGTTGACTAGAAAATCTGTATTATATATATATGAGTATACGTATTAGTCACTATATTCAGTTTCTAGTAATCTCTGTATCGTATGTAGATCAATAAATTGCCTCTTTGAAATAGTGTCAAAATGAACAAGTAATGTTTGTTCTGGAAAATTAAAGTTCGACATGACCACAGTAAATTAAGTTTGCCACACTCAAATAATTTTGCAATCTAACAAAATTTTGAAATCCAAGATAATTGTACTATTAAATATTGTCCAGTGCCCAAGTTGATTACCTGTTTAATATGTGTTCAATTTCAAATAGTTGAAAATTTGATTTTAATGATGTCAAAATGTAAATTAAATTATTTTAGTAACTTTATCTTCAGCAGTTTTGGATCATGAGTGTCTATGAAAGTGCCAAAAAATGGAATTTTCCACAAAATGGAAGTCCTCACACTACACTATCCTATATTAGAATGAATACGGTAAACTGTTTTCCAAAATATTTGGATATTGATTTATATTTCTAAGAATTTATTGTGGATATCTTGGCAACAAGTTTAATCAAATCATGATTTCAATATAGTGGATAGGATTTATCATTATTTTGGCAAAATTATGTGAACAATTATTTACATGGTTTTTAAATTGGCGTGTTTGAGGAATACTAAAAGAATCAATATATGGCCAAAGGGCCTGGGCTAAGATTTGTTTTCTTTATCATATCTGCATTTGAAACTTTACCTTTAATGCATAACATTTTCAAAATAGTACTTTAAATCATTTTAATTTATTTTGCACGGGAAAATAAAATGTAGATTAATGTTATTGTTTCAATGGGGTTTATTGTCATTTATACGGTAATTTTCAAAGATGAATCTAATTTGTTTTCTGAATTACCTATACGATCATTTAGTTTTACTCTGTTAACAAGAAATTTGCAATATTTAGAATAAAAGATGTCGAAAAAATGATAAATAACAACATTATTATTGCATATTTGATGTTTTGGCGGCCATTTTGAAATATGCAAATTAGATGATGAATGAGCCATTTTTCAGCTTGGCAACATTGTTTTTCGGACTCAGCATACCCAAATACCCCTAGAACTGATCTCAAACCCTTTTCTTCACAAAATGCCTATACCTTAAAAACTAAGCGACTTTTTTAGAATTTTGTCCTGACTATATGTCCTTTTTACCTGTGTTATTGCAGAAATGTACACCAGTCATGATTAAGTACGTAGAAGATGTGATGCAGAGTAAATGATTGAACGATGATCAAACATAAAGAAAAAAGAACTAGGCACAATCTAAGTGCAATCAAATATCTTGCATGTGAAAGTAAGCACTATGCATGATACAACAGTCACCAGTCATGTTGCAAATGCTACCAACCATATTAAAACGTCATCACCCATGTTGGAAACGTCATCATGCATGGTGTGAATGTCATCATACATCTTGTAAATGTCATCACAAACTTCAATATTTTTTGCATAAATACAGCTCCATAGAGTTCATTTATTGAAGTCCATTAAATATGTATAACCCTTTCTCAAAGGGCGAAATGTTGCACCTGTCCAAATTGGAAGGAATTGTAAAAGGCGAAATTCATAGTAATTATTGATATCAAAAGCAGAAAATGTGTATATATTGTAGCATAGAATACATTCAGGGGAAATGAGAACTTGCTGTTTAGCAGCAATTTCCTATTTTCTATCAATGTTTCCCCAAGCCTTTTCTATTAGGGACGTCAACACGAGGTCTTGCTAGGAAATTGGTTAGATCAAAGTGTTGTCTGATAAAGGTTTAACCCATTACCACACGGCTAAATTTTATACTGGTCCTAATTCAAAGATGTTTCAGCCGACAATTTCAAAAAATGAAATACAATTCTTTCGCTTGTAACAAGCATTTTCTACATTTCCCACAAAGTTTTCTAAAGCAATTATCTTTTAGGGAGTCAAAAAGAATGAACGTGTGACAATGGTTTAATCTTTTCCCAAACAAGACCTAGTTTTGACGATCCTAATCGAAAAGGATATGGAAAACATTGAGACAAAAGAAGAAACTGCTGATAATCAGCAGTTTCCCCTTTTGTCTCAATATTTTTTTAGCTATATAATACAAAAATTTCATCTCTATAAACATTCAATTTTTCGTCTGCAGCAGCTTTCTAACTGGTTCATCCTAAAAAAAAGTCATTTGGGAAAGGGTTAAACTAGTCACATGCAATTCTAATGCATAAAATAGTTGAACTATAACAAGTGAGTTTCTCATTCAGAATACTGATACGCGCACACACAGTCTGATATGGGTCGCTGGTGGTCCCGAATAGTCTAAGGGACACTTTTCCATGCATTGCGTGAAGGAGAATCATGTGACAGAATAATAACAACCACCACAACTAGAATATCACTGAAAGTGATCATACCCCCCCAACAGCACAGTGTTGTGCATTTTCATTTTAGAGATGTATATTTCCTATGAACTGTGATCTGATCAATTGAGAAAAAGAGCAAACACTATAAAAACAGACTGACCAACATATGTTAATGTTGCAAAAATTACTAATTTTAACAAAGGACCATAATTCAGTAAAAAAAACCAACAACAATGAACCGAAACCAATATTTGATATGCACATATTTGAGAGCTAGTAAGCATACTTGTAAAGTTATAATTAATAAAATCTATTCATTATTTACTAAGAGTTGAAGCGGACAAGAAAATTCACTCAAAGGCCATAACTCTGTGAAAAATCAATAGACCATGACCAAAATAGAAGATGCAAATCTTCACTTTGTAATAAGTTCACATGTGAACTTTGAACAAAATTCGTCCAGTAGTTAAGGAGAAATAGAGCAGACAAAAAATCAACAAACTGATCAACACATGTTAATGTTGCGAAAAATGCCAATTTTCAACAAAGGGCCATAACTCAGTCAAAAATCAATGAACCATTACAAATATTTGGTATGCACATACTTGAGAGCTACTAAGCATTACTGTAAAATATCTTTGAAATCCATCTATCACTTTTCTAGAAATTGAACGGACAAGAAAATTCACTCAAGGGCCATAATTCGGTCAAAAATCAATGGACCATAACCAAAATAAAATATGCACATCTACACTTAGTAATGAGTTCACAAGTGATGTTTGAACAAAATTAATCCAATAGTTTATGAGAAATAGAGTGGACAAAAAATTGAGAAACCGATCAACACACATTGATTTTGTTTTAAATGGCAATTTTCAGCAAAGGGCCATAACTCAGTCAAAAATCAATGAATCATCACAAAAATTTGATATGCACATATTTGAGAGCTACTAAGCATAACTGTTAAGTGTTTTTGATATCCGTCTATTAGTTAGTAAGAAATTGAGTGGACAAGAAAATTCACTCAAGGGCCGTAACTCCGTCAAAAATCAATGGACCGTGAAAAAAAATTAGTATGCACATCTCAAGTTAGTAATGAGTTCACATGTGATGTTTAAACAAAATTGGTCTAATATTTTATGAGAAATAGAGTGGACAAAAAATTGAGAAACAGATCAACACACATTGATTTTGCGTAAAATGGCAATTTTCAGCAAAGGGCCATAACTCAGTCAAAAATCAATGAATCATCACCAAAATTTGATATGCACATATTTGAGAGCTACTAAGCATAACTGTAAAGTTTTTTTTTGAAATCCGTCCTTTAGTGTCCGAGAAATTGAGCGGACAAGAAAATTCACTCAAGGGCCGTAACTCCGTCAAAGATCAATGGACCGTAAAAAATTGTTTAGTATGCACATTTCAATTAGTAATGAGTTAACCATGTGAAGTTTGAACAAAATTGGTCCAATAGTTTATGAGAAATAGTGTGGACAAAAAATTGAAAAACCGATCAACACACATTGATTTTGCGTTAAATGGCAATTTTCAGCAAAGGGCCATAACTCAGTCAAAAATCAATGAATTATCACCAAAATTTGATATGCACATATTTGAGAGCTACTTAGCATAACTGTAAAGTTTTTTTTTGAAATCCGTCCATTAGTATCTGAGAAATTGAGCGGACAAGAAAATTCACTCAAGGGCTGTAACTCCGTCAAAAATCAATGAACCGTGATAAAAATTTCATATGCACATCTGCACTTGGTAATGAGTTGACATGTGAAGTTTGAACAAAATTGGACCAGCAGTTTAGGAGAAATAGAGCGGACAAAAAAGCTACAGACCGACCGACCGACCGACAGACAGACAGACAGACCAACGGACAAGTTGACTCCTATATACCCCCCAAATTGAATTTGGGGGGTATAATAATACATGCAAAACAAACTTAGATAGATCTAAGTCTGTCAATAATTGACCAATTAAAATTTCGTTTGAAAAGAGGTCGACAAATGTCAGGAATTTGTAAGACGTAGTTGATCTTTCAAACAACTCCTGATAAAAAAGTTATTGGCGACTAGTTACAATGCTGTTTGCTAATCAATAACTTTTTGTCAGCTGCTCTCAAAAGACCTACTTTATCCAGCAAATCCCTATTATTCTTTCGACTTTTGTTTCTGAAATAATTTTCAAATCAGTCGCTTATTTACATGATTATTGAAGGGTTTCTACAATTGTCTTTGTTGCGTTACGTGAATTCCAATCGTGCTTTAAACAAGGACTGATAACCGAGAATATATAAAAAAAAAAATTTTTTTTTGGGGGGGGGGATAAATTCGACATCGGATTAACTATTTTAGTTTATTAAATGTATTTACAATGACAATGATCGAAGACAATAAAACAAACAATAAAATACAGTTTTGTTTGTGTCGTTAAACACTTGTATCATGACGGTAATAAGGCTTGTTCAACCATTTCCCAAACGGCAAAACATCTGTTAGTCCAAATTGCAAGCTGCTGGGGATGATAAAATATTTTTTGCTGAAAATACGTGTACAATACGCTCACAAAATATTGAGGCACAGGAAGAAAATACTGATCAGTTCCTTCTTTTGGCTGAATGTTTCCAAATCATTTTCTAACTAGGGCGGCAATGCCATGCCTTGATATGGAAATGGTTTACCCGTTACCACACATTAACTCTTTTTGACTCCCCAAAAGACGAAGACTCTAGGAAACATTGTGAGAAATGAAGAAATTGCTTGTGACAAGCATTTTTTTCATTTCCCACAATGTTTTCCACACAAAAAGATATAAAATTTTGAAATTTCATCACATTGAAAGATCTGCAACTTCTTTCAACTTGGGCTACCCCAGAATGTTGTTGTTTGGTAATGGGTTAATATGAAATTAAACTATCTTTGTCAACCAACAACAAAGGACCGGTTGCATCAAATAATTCTAAAGGTATACCATGGTTTAACAATGAAATGATTCATTAACCTTTCAAAACATCTTTATGTGTCCTCATTGTTGGATCATGGCTTATCCCTTTCCCAAACAGCAATCATTTAGGGTGATCCACTTAAAAAAGTTACAAAAATGACAAAATGGAAGTTATTAAAGATAGAATTTGTGTGAAATATTGCATAGGAAATGTTGAGACAAAAGGAAAATCAGGTCTTGTTTTGGAAAGGGTTAAATGCCAAGAGAAGCAAATCTTACTTGGTATTTGAGTAATGTAGAAGTACTACTGTAAGAATAAAAGGATTGCATAGTGTTGACCAGTTGCTAGTTCACATATTAGGCAAGACCTCGTTGAAAGAGAAATAAAGTTACACAAAAGAGTCTTGAATCACACAATTCAACTTTTCACACTCTGGGACAGACAATACGAAAATAATAATAATAATAATAATAATAATAATAATAATGATAATAATAATAATAATAATAATAATAATAGTAATAATAATAAATACACCCATTGACAAACGACTTTAGACAAGCTATTAGAAAGCAGTTGCAGACAACAAAGCAGACGTAGTTTCTGATTAAGAACGGAACGTCAATACATGTAGTATATCAAAGGAAACATTCAGGTTAGAAATAAAATGATTGTTGTCAACACTTTGCTTTTTCGCCTTAAAGGTTCCCAAGACTTTTTCGATTAGGGACGCCGTAATCAGGACTCGTTTGGGGAAGTTTTGAATGCGTAAGATAGAAACCATTATTAAAGCCGATATATTGCCAGTTAATCCTTTCCAAACCTTCTTTTGACGACCCTTGCGGATATGGGTTTAGAAGACCAATGACCAATTCTAGAAAAGGCTAGAATATTTACAGAGCAACAGATAAGGTGACGGTAGTCTATCTTTTTATTCAAATCCAAACCCTATGTTGTGGGTACTCATTTGAATTGTCTCGACGACACGACTCTAATGGATAACAACATAAGGTTTAATGAACGTTTGGTGAAATGTTTCATTATAGGACCTATATGGCCAAACCCATGTGGATTTGACCATAAGGGTCCTAGATGGGTCCCATATTCCCAGCATATGGGTTTTGTATGGATAAGCCCATATGGCGAAGCCCGTATAGGACCTATGTAGGCAAGCCCATGTGGGTTTGACCATAATGGTCCCAGATGGGTCCCATATTACATTATACTATCCAAGTGTATACAATACAATATTTCTATTGGCACTAACTCAGTTACAATACGTGGTTTGGGCCCATTCATGTACAACATAATAATTACGTATACATGTGCACATCTGAAATATCCATAATATGAATCCTATATATATATAATTATAAGTTTGCAATCTTATTTATATCAATCAGATGACCCTCAAATCAATACAAATTGAAAAACAACATCATTAGATTCAGCAAGACAAGTAAGGCAAACATCAAAACGACGTATCTAATTTTTTCTCGAACATAACCTGGTCCTGATTTACCTAAGACTCAGAGAAAGGTATTGGGAAAACATAGAGCTAGATCTATTACCAAATGTTGATGATCAGCACCTTTTTTGTCTAAGTATTTTCTGTGCTATACTGTACAAAAGTACAATTTTTGACAATATCATTTTTACCATGGCCTTGATGCTGGATCAATTGAATATTTTGTCGTTTTGATGATGGTTAAACTGTTCGAACTATTCAAATTACGAACATTATCTTATAAGTTAGTGTGTTACATGTATTATGGATTTCATATGAATGTGTTCATATTTCGCATATAGCGTTACATTCTTCTAAAAAAACTTGTATCATAGTACACAGACATAACAGATGTACAAAAAAATGTTACTGGTTTGTTATTTAAACAAGAGGACCATGAAGGCCCTAAATCGCTCACCTGAGTAATGTTTTAATAATGCCAAATAACTTTGCATATGTTACACATTGTGGTCCCAGAGAGGAAGATTGTCTGAAAAATGTTATTAAATAGTGTGTAAGGTTTATCGACACTGATCCACTGCAGCTTCACATTATTCTTCAGATCCCTGTCGAAACACAATTGTTCCATGATGGACATGTAGTTTAGGAGATGTTGCTTGCAGAAATTGACGAGCTTTTATGACATTTCCCATTTTCCGATGCCACAGCAACCAGAGTTTTTCATCATCATGGATTTCAATTCTTTTAGCAATTTTGTAATGAGGGACCTTCTTAAAAACATTTCTGCCAAATTTGGGTAATGTTGATCCTTTAGTTTAGGAGAAGATGTCATTTAAAGATTTTTTTTTTTGAAACTTAAAGAAATTTCCCATTTTCCGTTGCCACGGCAACCAGAGTTTTTCATGGATTTCAATTCTTTTAGCAATTTATATAAGGGACCACCCAAGGAATATTTCTGCCATATTTGTTTGATTTTGACTCTGTAGTTTATGAGGAGACATCGTTTAAGAAATGTTTTAGCTTTTGAGAAATTTCGAAGTTTAGGAGGAGATATTGTTTAAAGAAATTGTTAAGATTTACAAACATTTCCCATTTTCCGTTGCCACGGCAACCAGAGTTTTCCATGGATTTCAATTCTTTTAGCAATTTTCATAAGGGACCACCCAAGGAACATTTTTGCCAAGTTTGGTTGATTTTGACTCAGAAGTTTAAGAGGAGATGTTGTTAAAAGAATTTGTTGACGCCGTGACGGACAGACGGACGGTGGACATTGATAGATCGCAATAGCTCCCTTGAGCACTTCGTGCTCAGGTGAGCTAAAATAGCCCAGACGTGCAATCTATGAAAAAAAAGCTAAAGCTTCGCCACGTGAAATGAAATCTATCATAATTCTATTATGTATATTAAAGGGAAGTAACTTGAAACTTGAAAATAAATCATGTTTTCACATTTAGCTTTTATGTAAAGATAATCGTATATGTTATATATACAGATATGTATATCTGTTTAAAAACCATTGCATTTGCTTGTTTGTGTAGATTTTTTTAAAAAAAATGATTGAAATAAACTAGACACCACACCGTTCATCCAGATACAACAAACACGGATTGGTCTTCCAAACGCGGATGTGAAAAACAACATCGTGGGAATACACAAGGTAAGAAAACATCAACATATAGCCTTTTAATTGCTGCTGTATAAAAAGTGTTTGTGCAGAGCTGATGCAAAATGGTTTATCTTGAGGGTGTTGAAGTTTCAAAAAAAAAAAAAAAAAAAAAGATTTGAGTAAGCTATAGTTACAAGCGATTTTAAATCGTAAATCACTATTTTCTCGCCTACTTCCCGTTTTGTTTTATATTTGAAGAAATTATTTAACTGGTTTCGAGCAAATGTCTCTTCAAAATAAGTTTTCGACATCTATGGAAAAAATCTATACCATTCATCAAACTGGAAAAAAAAATTCGGTGTTTAAAGCCATGTTTAAAAATTAGCCTAGTTTGCTTCAAGGTACAACTTACCACGGATGTTGATACCACAAAACACGGATAATCCACATAATTTGGGTAAAACGAACTCGGATGCGAACATCGGGTTTTATAGTGCAAAACACTTAAAATGACGTTTTCTAATTAACACAATGAAAAATGCTTGATTTTTATAAAGTAAACGTGCCATAATCGCATCCTGTTGACTTTTATAGTCGGTTATTTACTTTATATATGATTGAATTCGCGGTGGTCTGGAATGGCAACCTTTAACGTCACATGTCACTTTATACTGAAATCCTTTTAACGCTTGTGATACCAAACTGTGTCAATGTCCTATCCTTCGAAAGTTGTAGATATATGGGCGACTGGAGATAATGACTAGACAGCCCTGGCGGTCTGGAAGCGCTCCACATACCTGACTGTTTGTCTTGTTGAATGCAATTTCAAAGGTTCAGGCTGCACAAACAAGCAAATGCATGACCAAGCTGAAAATTACAAGCAAATAAGATCGTATGGTCAGTAAGTTTCTGTGAAAAATCTGTATTGATTAGTAAATACTAATGGTTGTCAAAGAGAAAATAAAGCCAAAAATGTCAGTTTTGTCAATTTCAAGGGCACATAACACATGTTGTAAAATTCAGATCAAGCTGAAAATCATACCAAGGGAAGATCTGATAGTCTTCAATATTCTGTCCTAGATTTGTCTTGATTGATCAATATTTGTAGTTGCTAGAGTGAAAACAAAGTCAAAATAGAGCCGAAATGGCAATTTTGTCAATTTCAAGGGCAGATGACTCATGATGTAAAATTCATACTAAGCTGAAAATTAAACCGAGGTAAGATCTTATAGTCACCACCATTCTGTCAAAATTTTGTCTTGATTGGTCAATATTTGTAGTTGCTAGAGTGTAAACAAAGTCAAAATAGAACCGAAAATGGCAATTTTGTCGATTTCAAGGGCCAAAAACTCATGATGTAGCTGAAAATTATACTCAGGCAAGATCTTTTAGTCACCATCAATCTGTCAAAGTATTGTCTTGATTGGTCAATATTTGTAGATTTTAGAGTATAAATAAAGTCAAAACCAGCTATTTTTGACATTCAAGGGCAGATAACTCTGGTTATTCTGATTCAATCCAAATTCTTTGAGGGAATCTGAGAGAGAGTCACCCATTGATCATTCCTGTGAAGTTTGTTTGAAATCCATCTTGTGGTTTCTGAGAAGAAGATTTTTAAAGAAAAAGTTTACGGACGAACGGACTGGCGCACGGACGCACGACGGACACACCGCCATGACAATAGCCCGCTGGCCTGACGGCCAGTGGAGCTAAAAACGGACTTTTGAGACGTTTCTTGCTAAGTGATTTACTTTCGATCTACAAAGGCACCACACGCTTAAGACATTTTATCTTATGTACCAAACTGTGTTTTGAAATGATCTTTGTTCTTTTTATTCCAGAGAAAAAAGTCTTAATTTCATTGGACGTTGATAACGTTAATCACAGAATTTGATTGGTTAATCGCTGATCACATTAAGGGGGAATGATCCAGTTTTTCGGAACACTCGGTCATTACTGTAGTTAATTAAATGTTTCGTACCAATATGTTTCGCTACCATATTTTCAATGATATAACACATCATTACAATTTACCATTTTCGACGGTGAAAGTGTATTTATTATGCGAAATTGATTTCCTCAAGATGGAAATCGATTATTTAGAGCAAGACAGTCGTAAGTGTGTACGCAATTACCACTGTTTTGCGTCACTTTATTCATGTGTAGGTGATAAAAATTGCTGCAATTCACTAATAAATGCGCTGACCTGTACATTTTCTTTTTGAATTATTACCAGGACATGTTGCTTAATACAAAGAGGGAGTTTTATCAAATTCTATTATGTAGAACTTGAAATATTTCCAAAAATATGGAAATTTTGACATAAAACACCCCAACTTCGTTGATCTAACCGAACATGTGAGCACGATGTTTTATTCATTTAGGCGTTTATGATAGCACATATTTTGGGTTTTATTATTAAATGTTAGACGTTACTTTAAATCCGTTTTCGGGACTAATCGATGAATATACAGCATTTTATTAGCATTTTAGTGACCTTGGACAGGAGCAAGAAATTGTGCATTTTTTCGATGTAGGGGCATGTGATACAAATGCCTATAAAATTTAAACAAGATCGCTGACCATACATTTTTATTTTATTTTCCAATTGGTAATAACATGTAATTTCAACATACAAAATATAAATAAACTCTATTATTTGGAAATTTTTTTAGGAAACTGGAGCATTCCCCCTTAAAATGATACAAAAAGTACAGGTAATGGGTTGTCATGCTGGGCCTATCAAAATCAATAATCCTATAGTTCGACTTATCTATCGGTTAACGGTTAACCGACCTAAAAAGTCAACGGTTAGTCGAATTATAAAATCGGCATTCGTTGCCATCCCAAGTTTCTATGGATAATTATTTATGCGTAGAATCAGAGAAGCGATATAAACCAGTGGCTTGGGAAAATATTGAGGCAAAAGAAGAAAATGCAATTAGAAGGCGTTCAAGGGGTTCGCTCGAACCCGCCCCCCCACCTTGAACGAAATTAATTTCGTGGGAAATTTAAAGTCATTTTGAGTAAAATGAGGCAGACGAACCCCCCTCTTTTCCACCCCCTCTTTAGAAATCCTGGATCCGCCTCTGTAAACACCTACACATTTTATATACAATAGTACCGGCCGAAAATAAAGTCACATGGGCTAATATTTACTACTTGACAACCAATCAACTCTGTTCGTATTTGTAACGGTGCAAATCAGACGAATTGATTGATTTTGCAGCAGTAAATATCAGCCTACGTCACTGTCATTTTCGGCTGGGACTATTGTAGGTATTTATTTGTTTGTATGTTTGTGTTGTAAATAAATCTTAAGCCGTGTCAGGAAGGAGCCGCCGCTTCCTGGGTACCAGTTCTATGGAAATTAAAAATGTCTTGTTCAGAGACAAACACGCTTTTTCCAGCCTGGTTCGCCCCCACCCCACCGCCCCGACACCTGGTCGAATCAGCAATCAGATTATACCAGGTTGCTATTAGTTTTTGTTATTATTACGTGCAGGATCAACAGTCAATGTAAGTCCTTATTTTCACAATCAAAGTCTTACAGAGGCATGGTAACTAGTTCTTTAATCTACGCAAACTATGTTCATTTCTATTCATGATTTATTTTACATGCTGTCGTAGAGGGCCTTTCATAAAAACTTTCACTTCAACCCAGACAATCATGAGACAATCATGATTAATATTCTTGGCAATATCTTCATGAAAGAAATGCACCCATATACCGTATGTTTACATGTATAGTTAATTGACAGACATGCGTAATAGAGTTGGTGTTTGAATATCAAAGATGAAAACCTTTTGGAGCTCACTATCAAACTGCAATGAAACAAGATGAGCATGAGGGTTTTAATCCTAGAATTTAAAAAATGAAAACAAAGACACGGACAACTTATCTGTTAATATGCAGCTGATATTCGCCTATCGCTTTACAAAACATGTAAACATGGTTTCCTAATGTCTTTACCGTCGAAAGCGCACCTAATTCCTTTTAGTTTTAGTAAGCCAAAATAAGCCATAATTGGTCTTAAACCATCTATTGACTCTAAACGATATAAAATTGGTTTTAACAAGGATGCAGCCTATTTTCCTTAAAAATAGACCGGAATTTGGTTTTTATTATCCATGTTGGTTGTATCGATGGTCCGAGTTTGTTTTACCTGCTGGAGAATTTGCACCGTGGTATGTTGCACCATAGCAACTGACAGTACCCAATTTCAAATAGTTCTTGTTCTTTTTCTATACTTTTTATGGATTCTTGTAAAGAAAACACTTGAAGCGATCCCCGATCCTCCGTGAAACATCAATTTGACAATAATTATATGCTTTAATAATGATTTACAGACATTCTTACGAAGATTTTTCTCTTTTCGTGCATCAAAATCAGGATCAGTAGCATATATTTCTCTTACTAACAGATTTTATGAGACAGGATTTTAGGTAAACATTGGCAAAGTTGTGTACGTTTTCATTGTATGTCACACAAAAATCAACTCAGCCGATATTCGTTGTAATTAAAGATAATAAATACTCACCGCCGTTCAAAATAAAATTGTTTACATCCGCGTTTGGAAGACCAATCTGTGTTTTTTATATCAGGATGAACGGTGTGTAGACACATATATATCAAAAACATATAGCTAGTTATAAAAAAAGATCTATAATGACTTCTTATCAAATCCTTCAAATAATACCACAGCGCAGATGAAAGGTAACAAAAGGGTTATTAATTTGCATTGTATACTTTCCTTCTCAACAAATTGAGAAATAAAACATACGCCTTAATCTTTGCTTGTTATATCTTTTCTTGAATCATTAACATACAAAGAAACAGGAAAATCTGAAATACTAAACCTTTTAGCAGGATCTTGTTTTGAATTCTTAACCCTTTTCAAGTGATAAAAAATACAACTGACAGATTTTGTAGCTGCTGCAAACGACAGAGTACATGTCGGTATACGTGTATAAAGAACATGTGTATGAGATAGTACAGAGAATGATGAGGCAAAGGGAGAGAGTGCCGATACCAATAACCTTCCTTTGCCTCAATTATTCCCAAACTTCATTCAATGTTGGATATCAAGGTCAGGTCTTATTTTGAAAATGCGCAATATAGTGAGATTTTGAAGAAATAATGGGAAAGGAAAAGATATCAATAAACAGAATTATCCTTGTTATATCATAACACTATCTTAGTTCATATTTCAAAACTTCATTTTTTTAATCAAAGGAGTGGTTGACGTAGATTTACTAGACTGTTATAGGCGGCTAGTGAAACTGTTAATAATATGGATGAAAAAAAATGTAAAGAGAACTTTTATTGTCTTGACACAAATGGAAAAAAGAATAGAAAAGGGGATAAAGGAGAGACATGAAATAATAAAAAACAAAAAACGGGAAATATTAATTTTAAAAAAGAATAAAAATTAAAAAAAAAAAGAAATAAAAAAGTGAATTAAAATGATGAAATCTAAAGGGGTGAAAAAGAGAAATAAATACATAAAATGGTTACAAAAAAACCGTATTGTAAATAAAAAAGATATAAATACACAGAGAGAGAGAGAGAGAGAGAGAGAGAGAGAGAGAGAGAGAGAGAGAGAGAGAGAGAGAGAGAGAGAGAGAGAGAGAGAGAGAGAGAGAGAGAGAGAGAGCGCGAGCGGAATAAGGACGAACTCCGACTTCTGTCACAAAACAAACTGTGATGATGGGTACAACGCGAGGCTGAATTAGCATTATGTACTTGTACGTTTGGCTTAAACATTTACTAGTTTTGGGAAGATGAAGATGTAATATCAATCTTCAAAAAGAAATTCAACCCTTTTGGAAGGAAAATATTAAATTTAACGGAATGTGGTGTTGCATTCTGGGCCCCGCGCGTAATATGCATCGAACAGGGAGGGACCTTATAATACTACAACTACACAAACATATAAAGCCTCTCTTACAACCCGTCGTGCGTCTTTTTCAATCGTATGTTTTAAAACTCCTCAAAATATGTACATTCAAAACAGGTCAAAAGTATGAATCTCTTTCGCGAAAAGTAAGTATTCTTTGTGAATTTTCTGGAATTTCAGTAATTCGTTCCCTGCGTCACACGCACGCCTGTTGTAAGTGCTCCGTACTTCTGTCTTGCGTGCTCCTGGCATTAAAAAAAGACGCAGACTGGTCGTAGCAAAGAATTGTCCGGCCAATTTTTGATGTGTGCAGTCTGCGTCGTGGTTGCGTCCACCAAAAACGTACGTCGCACGACTAAACGTAGGTTTTAGACGCAGACCGCACGCACGAGCACGTGCGATCGGTTGTAAGAGAGGCTTAATATCTTATTCTTAGAAATCGTTGTTATAGAATGTGTCAGACAAACCTGACAAGACCTAAATGCACAATGACGAGGAATAGTGACCCCCTTCTGCGCGTGAAGCGGATGAAGGTGTTTTGCTTCGACCAACTAAAACTATTCGCCCAAAGGATATGCTGATAATGGAATTGATCAGGGCTGCCCATTTGCGTCACGTATTAAGTAGAAGGTCTGCACATCTGGGATCCATTTGGGTCCCATATTGCATGTATATTGGCTACTTAGATAGGGTCGTTATGGGCCCCGGTTGCACATCCTATCTGGGTCCCATATTGGTTGTCCATATGTGGCCCATGAAGGTGCCCAGATGTGACCCATTTTGGACCCATATACATTGCTAGCTGGGTCAGATGTTATGCCATAATGCTTTGTAACAAAACATTAACTGTGTTGCTTTCAATAGACTTTAAATTGGAACCATTCCTTTCATAGTAAACAACATCAAATGATGTAACGCTATAAAAATGGTCTCCTTTTTTCAAACGTATTTTGGCATTCTCATAATTGAATTAAGAATTTAACTGATTTATTATTTGAATAGCAAACATTTCACGAATTTTTTTCTGGAATCGATTCAGATTGAAGTGTTCTTTTATTTGTTAAGTCTTTACATGTCTATGTCTGTTGATAGAAGCTAACGCCAAGACGTCTCTTCAACCCAGAAAGTCAATATTTGCCTTAACAGTCTTTCCAGTGAGAAGTTCTGTCAAAGTTGCCTTTATTTCAGGACCACCGAAATCCAGCATTAGTTTAAATCTTCTGGCCGTTCGAGGTACAGATGTGTTTGTTATAGGTACTGTTATTTCCCCAAGTTCGATACATCTCGGATCTTCTATATATGTAGGTACATCCTCCTCCTCATCTACAGCGTATATTGTAGTAGTAATGTCGGATTGATCCTCGTACACTGGACAGCTAATTCCACCAGATATCTCTACATCAGCGGGGAGTTCCTGACCCACCCTCACGATCCGACTGAATATATCTATTCGTTTTACGCCGTCTTTCCCAACCCAAGCCTTACCTTTGTCGTGAATTTTCGCATCAAAGAATACTGTATTTGCATCACCATAAGTATATCTGGCGATCCTTGTCTGTACCACAGATTCATCATGTCCATAAATCACAGCTCCTTTAACAACCGCCAGACTGGGTTCTTGGATTGTGACGACTTGTCTATCTTGGAAGATTTGTCTGGCAACATCTTGAATAATGGGAGATTCAGAGAAACCACCGACCATTATAACTGTTTCAACACCACTTAACTGTGACTGATCTGAAGCCTTCCTCAAGACAGATCGGAATCGCTCTACTACGTCTCCATACACATAGTTTCGCAAACATTCTGCGTTTATTTTTATCTTGTTTCCTTTTAAAACGTTTACATCATCTTGTAATCTTGCTGATAAGACGGCCTCTTGTACATTCTTGCGTCTTTGTGCTTGTAGAATATTCACGAGTTCGGAGGGTAATGAGAATGTCACTGGATCATCGCCTTGTGATTTCATCTCTCTTTTCTTAATTTCAAAACCCCGAAACAATGAGAGAACATCGCCCCCATTGTTTTGTTTGAATTCACACCAGACTGACCGACCAAATATCATCTCAAGGAACTGCTCAAAAGCTTGATCAACATCTGCACCACCAATCGCTTCACCATTTGATCTGTAGAGCTCTTGTAGTTTATGGTCTTCTAGGATTCGGTGAAAACATATATCTGTTGTTCCCCCTGAAATATTTCAACATGAGATGAAACAGGATTAATAAGCGTGGAGTTTATGATCTTTTAGGATTCGGTGACAACATATATAGGTTGTTCCCCTGAAATATTTCATCATGAGATGTATCAGGATTACTAGTAATTAGTGTGGAGTTCATAATCTTCAAGGATTAGGCTAGATTCGGTGACAACATATATCTGTAGTCCCCCCCACCCTGAAATATTCCATTATTGAACATAACGCAAGTCCTTTGTATGAATAAATCATTTAATAGAAATGCTTATGGCTACTGTATATCTTGAATAAAACTGCCTAATACTAATAAACAATAAGAATAAAAATCACCTCCGCAGTCAATCAGGATATAAACTGACCCTACATCTAACGTACGCATACGTCCACCAAACGATCTCTCTAAGGGAAGATGTTGACCAAAAGTTGATGCACTTTCCGGCTCCAAAACGATCGTCAAGTTGCGGTCTCTTATACCAGCCTGTGAATGAGTTATAAATGCTGAAATATTCGCACCTTGGAAGCGCATCTGACTCTCATTCAAGAGGCCCCGGGTTGGATACCCGGTCGCGGCAAATACCCTTACTGACAAAATGTCACCCATCAGTGGTTTGATATCGTGAACCTATGTGGAGGGGCAGCTGGAGGCTCGGTAAGGGTGTTGTGGTAGAACTGGTATGAGGAACGACAGGAATCAATGTATAGGTGCTCCAGCAGCCGTGATATGACCATAGTAGTTGAAAACGGCGTAAAACCCAATAAACCAAACCAATCTTAGTTGAATCTTCAATAATCAAATTCATTGAGCGAACAATGACTGAGCTTTCAATACCCGTATACAAATGATTGATACGAGGGACGTTCAATTAAAAGTGGTACTGATGGTCCACCATACCTCACGGTTCTATAGAACTAGTGGAACATGTAGCTAAGTGACTGGTAATTTCTGCGGCAACGTAATCTTTGCGGAATTTTGCGGATACAATCAAACCTCAAAAATTAAATACGCAAAAAAATACATTGACAATAAATTTGCCATCTAAATGTTACCTTTGATTAAAACATTTACATGTTTTTGGGTTAACCATAATCGGCGCAATACTCTTTAAAGGTGTTAAAAATATCATTATTGTTATTTCCATAGGAAATTTTTCACACGTTTAATAGGTGTTGACACAAATTAAGTAATTTAGAAAGACACTTATAACTCAATGATATACATGTATGAAGTCAAAATTAATAGATTCAATGGCAAATATGAAATGATTTTGGAAAAGAAATCGCAAAAATTAAAATCGCCAAAATTAAATTTACCATTTTAGGCCCAATCCGCAAAAGAAATTGCAACTGCGAAAAAAATTACCAGTTATACGGTATTTGACGGGAAAATTACTATCTTTACTTGGTAAAAATTTGAGACAAATTCGTTCATTCTTTCAAAAGTTATAGTTGTTTCAGTCATATACACTGGCTATTTCACTGTACACAAAATGGAAAACAATCTGAAGCAGGATGTAGGGGTCTACATTAAAGGTCGCGTAGGCTTTAGAATATCTGCAGCACATGCATATAATGAATTATATCAGATTCATGGGCCTTCGAACATTACACATACGTCAGTTTTTAGGAAGTTAATAAAAATCAAAATTAGTAAAACTGGCCTGAACGATGCCACCTCTCCAGGCAAGCGGGTACAGCTAGAACCAAAGCAAATGTTGCTGTAGATTCCGACATAACCGAACAAGGCACATGGTTCAATGTGCAAGAAATAGCAGATAAAGTTTTTTTTCATCGGGGATAACTATTTTGACGAAAGGGTTGACACACAGACAGATTTGTACCCATTGGGTCCCCACCTGTTACTGAAAGGACAGAGAGCCACCCATGTAAAGGTGGCAAAATATCTTTTGAAAAAATGCAACAAATGTGGGCTTTCTAAGCTTTATACATATGATTGAACTTGAATCTACTATTATAAGCATCAACGGCGTGTCTTTAGCAAGCAATGGTTGCGAAAAGATCAGAAAAGGACCGTCATAGCCAAAAAATTAAAAGCGTGGCAAAAATTTGTACACGGTAATTTTCAAATCTTAAGGTTGTATTGTTCAAATTATTGATTCAAATAGTACCACTATCGCCTGTCATTCATACAAGAAATGTATGTCGGCGAAAGTGAAGAAATATCACTAAAAGAGCAGGTCTATGACCGACTTAAAAGGCATGCTCATTATCAATGACAACGGTGCGGTCCACAGGTGTTCTCTTGTCCAAAACTTCCTGAGAGAGAAACATGCGACACTGCCTCTCCGTCCACCCTAATAGCTTGACTTAAGCCCTTGTGGCATTTTTTGTCTTCCCCATGATGACGGTATAGGCCTTAATGTTCCATATGCAGTGCAATTTACCAGTGTCTTCGGGGTAATCCAAAAGAGGCCCATTTATTGGCATATAAGTAATGGATCTCAAAACATCAGAAGTGTGTGGATGTCAAAGAGGATTACTTCGAAGGATTGAAGAAATTTAAAATTAAATTGCAACATAGCTGTGGCTTATAGAACCCCTGTTCCAAAATTAATTGAACGACTTTGTACAGCACGTTTAATACACATATGATATTCACTGTATTCTATCATCGAGTCTACAGGAAAATATCTGAAAAAGATATAGTTACTTGTATGTAACAAAATATGACTGTCATAAAATGAAGAAAATGGCAATGGATTAGCCGTTCTGAGACAATTGTCGGACAATACCACAGACCATCTGAAGTTGGAATTCTAAAGGAAATTGCAATTAAGCCCAGGTCATGTGCGAACAGGAAAAATACAAGGTAAACCTACCCTTATAGCTGCCTCTCT
Source organism: Fragum sueziense (assembly GCA_963680895.1). Classification (NCBI taxonomy): domain Eukaryota; kingdom Metazoa; phylum Mollusca; class Bivalvia; order Cardiida; family Cardiidae; genus Fragum; species Fragum sueziense. Next base: position 49,834,173 of record OY804596.1, read on the forward strand.
CATGAACTTTTTAGCCCTCTCACTCCAGATGGCGGGGACAGTTAATGTCCAATGAATATCTTCTTCCGCAAACCCACCAACAATTTTATCTCCAATTTCTTTAAGTAAGTCATCCTTGAGGTAACCAATGGCTAAATGGAATACGAGCATTGCTGGAAGGTGTTTACCGTCATCTGTTTCTAGTGTCATCGTTCTGGAAATTTGCTGTACAAATAAAATCATATAATAGTTTATCCAAACAATTATTTTCCGTAACTGCTTTACAAAAACGAAACTTTCTGTTCTTTAAAAGACAAATTGTAGCATTACGTTTGTTGAGAAGATTGCAATAGGTTTGTTTTTTTTATTCACATAATTTTTGTTTTTTTTAACAAAATAAAAAAAATGAAACGACGAATGCGTAAATAATGTAATAAGATGTTTATAGTTTACTTCTTACACCAACTTTTTTCGAGACTAACCTTCTGTTTATAGAGCATCATTTTAAACCTGTAGAAGAAGTAATAATTTCCATGATTATCATCTTCCGTCAAAGTTATGTACTTGTTCTCTGCGTCATAGCCGAAAGCTTATAGAGTTTTCCCGTCAGGTCGTATAAGGACTGCAGTCGGAGTTTTTGTGGACATAGACTCGCCACTGTTCCAGTTCTTTGCGAATACTTTGGTTGGTTCCCGCTCGTAGTCATCTCGTAATGAGTAAGCCCATCCAGAAAAAGTGGTACCAAAATCTATAGCAGCTACTACAAGGTGATCTCTGAATGCCATCTTCTGAATTCACCAATCAAAGCTGTCAAAAATAGGAAGAAACATAACAAGTTGTCATTCAAATGACCCATTTAGTGGATCTTAAATGGACCCATTACTTTTATTTTAACATTTTCCCATCAATGTATTAAGCAATGAATATTAATTTTGCTTAACAGATTATATAATTGTTACAAGGGCATTTACAGAACAACAGAATTTGTAGTAACAAAACTTTAAGGTATATTATGTTATGCGTTAAAACAACATCAATTTGCTAATAGAATAAGTTTATTTTCTCAAAAGCATGTGTACATTTTACAAATATTCAACAGCAGCATCGTTAGTAGAAAAGAGATATAGATGTTACGTTACGCTGACGCCATATGACTGAAAATGCCACTCCTCTTGTCTTCATTTTTCAAACAGTGAAGCTAAAATAAGCACGTTGAGATCAACATGGGCCAGATTATCTGATAGCAACGTTGACATCATCTTCGCAAGCCAAGGGTTCTTCCTCCACTTGGTTCCTTACGTTCGTTAGGAACAAAGTGTAAGTAGAACCCTTGGCTTGCGAAGATGCGGTGACACATTTTCCGTGACTATAAAGCGCATTCAACACCCTTCAAAATCGCCCCCTTTGTATCCCATCCATATCAGGCTTTGGAAACAAAAATGAAAATGAAAAATGCTGATACATAGGCGACGTCGTGTACGGTATTGTGTCACTTTTCAAAAAAGCTACCCTCCGCGATTCAAAACTGAATTTTGTAAGAGTCGTTTTCGTTCTCTTAACTTTGTTATATATCAAAATACGTAAGCGTAAAATCGTAAAATTCTTCAATGTTTACTAGTTTCAAGTTCTTATTTTGTATAAATTTGCTAGAAGAATTTTTGTTCGTAAATTCAGCGAAAAACGCGTGTAACATGTAACATTAATGTTCAAGAGCGACGGATATTTATAAACAATTTTGCGATTAAGTAACGTCAAACACATGGAAAAATATATTCTGTGACAGTATGCTGTTGAATGTTTTGCCGCACGGAAATAAAATTTCTACGTCGATTACGCAAATAAGCCCAATTTGTTTACCAAAATTCGCAGTGTAACAATTAGAATTACGTCGGAGAAAAAAATGACAATTTTGTTGAATATTTTGTTAACTAATGACGTAAAAGCAACCAAACTTGATATCAAAATTTCATTTTTCTCTGTTATTATAACATATGGAAGAAAATCAGTTAGAATAATAAACGAAACAATTTTTATATAAAATGCGTGTGAACAGAAATTTCTTCATGTCGTTGAAAACTCTTCTTTTTTCCCTTTAGACTTTAAAAATACAAGTTCTCTTATTCATACAAGCATTTATTTTCAATGTGAAAATACTATTTTTTATTGATCATATCAAAATATCGGCGCAAAACAACGAAACGTAAAAGAGATATCCAAAGTTATCCATTACACGGGCCAATAGATTTTTCATCGTGTAGTAAGCTATGTTGTCAAGTTTTATCGCATTTTACTGACATAATCTACATTTCAGTTGGCGAATCGTAACAATTCGACAAAGTTTTCTTTTTGGAAATATACTCTGGATATCCTAACGTTCATTTGAGTGCGAGAAATAAAAAGAGATCTGAACTGCCGAGGTAGATCGTTGGTTCGTTTCGGACATTCGTCCATTTCAATAAAAAACAAAGTTGAAAAGGAAAGGTTGCAGTAACTTAAACAAGAAACACATAGGCTTACCACCACATTGGCCCTAGACCATTCTCTTACAATAAGAAATACAACCACTTAACCTTTCCCGTCAACAAAATCCACTTTTAGTTTAAAATCCGTCAGCTCACTAAGCTGCCCTTCAGATCTGTTTACTTTTTAATTCCAAGAAAACTACTCGCACGTCACTAGGCTATATAACGTCAAACTAAAATTTTAGTGCCGCAATACCGTGCGCGACGTCAGGCACATTTGCCACATTGTTCTTCGAAGCTATTCCCTCTTGATTTCTTTTTGTGCGCCGACAACGTTGATCGTTTAAGATTCTCTTAAGCCTCCCTTACAACCGGTCGCACGTGCTCCTGTGTGCGGTCTGCGTCTAAAACGTACGTTTAGTCGTGCGATGCACGCACGTGCAACGTACGATTTAGGTGGACGCAAACACGACACAAACTGCACGCAGCAAAGAATTGACTGGATAATTCTTTGCTACGACCATTCTGCGTGTTTTAATTTCTTTATTAATAGTCCGATTTTCACCAAATTTGAACTATAAGAATATCAGCCATTTTCTAATTTGGATGCAAATTAAATTCAATGACATGCAATTTAAAACGAAATTATCGTCGTCACGGCAACGTCAATGACGTCGACCCGGCCCAAAATTATACTATTTTTATCAAATAAGCGTTTATATAAAGTCTTGTCATACGCGCGTTTTTTAACGTACGTTGTCCAAACTTCGCACATTTAACGCGTGATTAGAAAGTATTATATGACTGAAGTCATATACAAATGTGATGTCATTTGTTATTGTGGTAGCCATTTTATAGAGTGCGTGCAGTAAAAATGAGAAGCGAGCAGAGAGCAGCGGTAAAACTGTGTGCGGGAAATAATATTTCGGTAAATGAAACTATTGAAATGTTGCGTAATATCTATGGTGATGCTGCAATGAAAAAAAAAAACAATGCGCGCACTGGACGTCCGACGTTGGTAACGTCGACGCTCGTCACACAAATCAAGACGTTGTTAGATCAAGACCGACGTATCACCATACGCGAGTTACAAGACAAAGTAGAGTGTAGTTATGGTACTGTGTTTAATGTAATTCATCAAGACTTGAATATGCGTCGACTTTGTGCACGCCGGATCCCAAAGATATTAAAATATGGAACAAAAGAAACAACGGGTGCAGTGTTGTTCGCAATTTCTGCAGCGAGTCGAGTTAGAGGGCGACGACTTTCTGGCACGGATAGTAATGGTCGATTAAACATGGTTAACCCACTACCAAACGACAAAATATTAGGGCGGTCCAAATTGAAAGATTCTGCAGACGACAATTTCAAGTGAATGGAATTTTTACTTCTTAAGTCTTTTTGGATGGAAAACTGTGTGGTAAATGAAGAAATTGCTTGTGACAAACAATTTCTCCATTTTCCACTATGTTTTCCATGGCCATTATTTTGTTGGGAGTCAAAAAGAGTCATTGTGTGGTAATGGGTTAAGCCTATATACACTACTCAAAAGTTGGCCACCTCATATTTTGGGAAGTACAGGCTACAACTTTGTTTAAAACGTAATTATTTTGATATCATAAGCTGACATATTCATTTCTCTTGATTTACACACAATTTCAATAGCTTTTTATTACAATACATTATCAAAAAAGTGGCATGAGATAAACACCCCTACAAATGAAAAGTAACAAACAGAGGTCAATGGCGTATTTTCTCCAAGCATCATTGATTACGGCTTGTCACTGAATTCTGATTATCCTTTCACAGATAAGGGTGTATTTCTATGAAATTTTCCTTCACTCATGAGTGGCAAAACGATTCAGATCGTCCGAAATGTTGTGGTATATGACACGGGTGGGCATCAGGGGAGCTACCTCGAAAATGTGTTAACGTACATTTGTTCCCACGCCACATCCGGTAACTGTCGAGGTAGTGGAAATCACCGCATTTTGACGAACGGACAAAAGTGAGCTCTCGCTTTTATTTGTTTTTTCTTTCAAAGTGCGCATTACTTAAAAATCTGGCGATGCAGTGCAATGCTACTATGTTTTAGCAATACATGAAGACCGAAAAGCCCATTAAATAGTGGAAAATACGAGCAGGACGACATTAATTCCAGGACTGGTGGATTGCATTTTCGCCCTGTGTTGACATATCGGCAGACATCTCGAGGCAGATATTGTACTTTATTTTCAGTTTCTGACCACTACTACATGTTTTGATACAAAACGTAGTCAAATTGACTGCAATGACTCAAAAATTTCTGATGTTCTGGTCTCCTGAACAGATAACCTGCCCAAAAACTCATTCGTGTTATTCCCAGACCATCGAGGTAGCTGTAATCTAGCGAGATAGTTACCATGCGTTTACATAGGCAAAACAAAATCAGTTTGTTATTTGGTTGATTAGATTTTCGTGGTGTTCTGATTCTAAGCTTTGATATAGTTGACAACATGGACACATAAAGTCTTTTCGTTGGAGACACAGTCCTGGCTTTCTTCAATAATGGTGATTTAAATGGAGTCCTTGCTTTTATTGTACTGTTTCATTTTCGTTTCATCTTTTAGACGGGTTGCTTCACGACTCTTTAACGGTTTTGAAAGTTTAACAGAATGTGATTTTGAATGGCTATATGTAGGATATCTGCACTTTCTGTACGATAAGGTGAGCCCCTTTCTTGTCCTGCCTTTGAAGACACCCATCTGAAAAAAAAAAACTAAAATTAATAAAACAGTATTTTTATGCAGCAAAAATCATCAAGTTTAAAAAAACATGCTGCAAAACCTCTGCAACTATACTATTCCATTCTCAGCAGCATAACGGTATATTATACTCAACGTCAGTGAAAATTTACAAGTAAATCTGGCCCTGAATTCTCGAAAAACCTTTAATACATACTCATGAGTACATGCTCAACTTCAATGGAATACTCTGCTATAATTAGATATTGCACGTGCATCACAGTTCTGTGACTAGCGGAACTGATTTTCGCCAACTAGCCATTAGGTCGCTGTCCAGAATCATTAAAGTATGTAAACACATCAATATATCAGACGGCTAGATGTTTGGGACGCGTGGGAACTATCACGCTAGATTACAGCTACCTCGATGGTCTGGGAATAACACGAATGAGTTTTTGGGCAGGTAATCTGTTCAGGAGACCAGAACATCTGAATTTTTTGCGTCATTGTAGTCAATTTGACTACGTTTTGTATCAAAACATGTGATAGTGGTCAGAAACTGAAAATAAAGTACAATATCTGCCTCGAGATGCCTGCCGATATGTCAACACAGGGCGAAAATGCAATCCACCAGTCCTGGAATTAATGTCGTCCTGTTGGTATTTTCCACTATTTAATGGGGTTTTCGGTCTTCATGCATTGCTAAAACATAGTAGCATTGCACTGCATCGCCAGATTTTTAAGTAATGCATTCTTTGAAAGAAAAAAACAAATAAAAGCGAGAGCTCACCTTTGTCTGTTTGTCAAAATACGGTGATTTCCACTACCTCGACAGTTACCGGATGTGGCGTGGGAACAAATTTACGTTAACACATTTCCGAGGTAGCTCCCCTGATGCCCACCCGTGTATGATTCATCATTAAAAACACTACTTTCCAGCAATGTGACATGCATCAAATTACACACATTTGTAAATACACTTCACATAAGTTGATTCACCGTGCCGGATTTCAAGGTGATGGTTCAGGAAGAAAATAACAAATATTGACAAATATTTTTTTTACTCTATATTCATATGCAAGGGAGGTAATTTTGAACGTTTTTGTCAGATATTTCCATATGTATGCATTAATTCAAAATTCTAAACCGTTCAAATTGCTTATGTTTGCATTTGGAATAAAAATGTTACACAGTTTAGAAATTACTCGCACTTTTCAAATTTTGCCCCTGGCTCTTTGGTGCTAATGATGGGTTGTATACGTTAAATGTGGAAAGAGTTGAGCGATCACCAGCAATTTCTTCTTTTCCCTCAATGTAATATTTTTTCATTGGTTTATTGGTTAAAGACACAATACAATAATTAATTTATTTTGAAAAGGGTTAAATTGTGTTTCTAAAGCAAGATCTGTTCAGTTTGATAACCATTGATGAATTCCATGAATTGTTTATTTTGGCTCGACATCAAAACTGAAAAACGCTTTACTTGTTCCTAAACAAACAAAACATGATTGTGTTAGTCCAATTTGAAAGCAGATGTAGATGACAAATTTGATTGTATACAATAACACCCAGAAAATATTGAGGAAAAAGAAGATAATGCTGATAACAGCATTTTCTTCTTTTGCCTCAATGTTTTTTTCCAAACCGTTTCTAATGGGTACTTCAAAACCAGGTCTTATATTGGAAAGGGTCAACTCTTCACCAATTGAGACCTAAAAGACCTAAAGAGAAAAAATATTAAGAAGCATCGTGAAGAAAGTAGTTATATAGCGTCGTTGTTAATGCAAAACCTCGTATCGCGTTTTTGGAAAATTTTAAAAGGGAAGGAAAAAAGAGTAATGACTTTTCCAAAACTGAAATGTTTTACTTCAAATTAGGTCATTTTGTTCACAAATAATGTGTAATTAATACTGATTAGTACAAATATCTCAAAACCTGCGAGAAATGTCTAAACTGGACACAAAAATTTATACTTTAAAAATCGCAAAAATCAGCATACGAGGTTGTGCATTTATACCGACGATATTTAACTTTCTTTCGCATTTCCCCAATATTTTCGACCTACACTGTTTGAATTTTGAAACAAAATTAATATTGACCTCATCCAAATCTTAAAATTCCATCCTACCGATATTTTGTTAAGTAGACATGGATAAAGTAGTCTGTATTTGTTCTAAATTGGATAGCTTCATTATACATGTTACAATTGTGTGTCATATTTCAATGTGCCAAATGACGAAACGATTTGGCGATAAATTGCTAAATTTGTTGTAATTCTCCCGATCTGTCTTCTCTCGATCTGTTTTTCATCTCGTATCTTCTTTTCATCGAAAACATAGAATCTGCAGCTTAAGACAAGCTGCAGATACGAGGTTTTTGATAATAAGCGATCAGTCATGTCAAAACGAAACCTTGTATGTGAATGAGTCAGTCACATTTTATCCCATAAATAAATGTAATATTAATCTTACTAACACATCAAACCAAATTATCATAATCAATTAATACAGCTACATAATTGCGATTTTACACATTATTATTTTTTTTCTTTATTTTAATATTAATTATAAAGTAATAAACAAAATACCTGCAGCCTACATGTATCTGTGCCTATCACGGAAGTATAAATAATTATTTGGAATACAGCCATGTCCAAAATGTTTAACCTTTTCCCAAACGATTACAATTTCGGTCGACCCAAATGTACAAATAGTTACAAGTTTACCTAGAGTATAAAAAAGTATACTAAAGCATCGAAAGGGTTGCGAGAAAAGAAGAATTCTTTTTTTCAGCATGCTTTTCTTTTTTGTCTGTACAATAACAGGTCTTGTTTGGGAAAGGAGTAGTTTAAGATTGCCATAATTTACAAACCTTTAACCATGATTTAACTATCAAAGGGAAAGAAGAACAAACCTGTTTGGTAATCAGTTTTTAAATGGACGTCTTTCGGACGTCCAATTTTTAAGGTAAGTTTGGATAGCGGCCTTGAGACTTACAAATTTTGTGTTAATTCTGCGGCACCAAGTGCTCAGGCTACAATTTGCATCAACTTTTTAAAGCAAAACATTTCCATTTTTTTTGTGATGGTAAATGTCAAATGAAGTATTTAATTGTTCTACATGGAAACATATGCCAGAAAATTTTACATTTTTTTGAAAATATGGATATTTTTGTCATAATTAGGCTAAAACAGGGTGGTGGGGTTAGAATAAGTCAAATATCGTTTTTATTTGTGTGGAAAGGTGTGCTGATTTTTTAGGTAAATATAGCTCTTGGTGTTATCTTTAAAATATCCCAAAAACAAACAAAAACATTGGGTCATTTTTTGGCGAATTGAAAAAAAAGTTGCAAAGTTTTCTTAAAGGAGAACCTTAAAAAATTTACGATTTCGCAGTTCATCCTTATAAATCGCTCGGAAATGGTTTAAAAACATTACAAGCAAAGTTATTACGTTAAGGAAAGCATTAACCCATTGCAAACCAGCAGTCAAATTATCGATTTTACCAATACACAAAATTCGCCGCATCAATTACTTCCCTTGGATTCTGTATCCTTGGATACGAAATAGTCGAACCTGTCTACATTGACAACTGCGTCATTTATCGATAATCGAGTGATCTGATATTAACCCTTTCCCATACAGTGACGCTTTTTGACGCACCTCAAGCAAAATCCAAGGGAAAATATTGTGGAAAATGAAGAAATTGCATACAGCAAGAAATTTCTTCATTTTTTTACAATGCTTTCCAACACAAAATTGAAAGATTTCTAAACTTTCATGGACGTGTAATTGACTTCTTCGACACTTTCAAATTGGAACAGTCCAAAATTTTGCCGTCCGGTAATGGGTTAAGGTTTATGGAATATCGCTTCAAAATCATGTTGTGTGTAGCTTACCATTGCAATGTTAACTTAGTAACCCATAAAACATTATTATATATATTTGTTTTTCCGAGGAAATCAAATTGAAAACGAAAGTGGATTCGGAGATTGAACCAGGACCGAACAACTTCTACTTAATTTGTACCGTCAGGTCATTCAAAGATTATGCAAAATTTGACGACAAACAAATCTTTATCCAAACGCCGTGCTAAAACATAATTATCAAGATTGCGTGTTCATTAGTGCTGCTCCTAAAATGCGATATTCTCTGCCGTTCGAAACAGGCATTGTTTCAATTCACAGGGTTTCATCCTACCCATTACCAAGGCAAACGCTAAGAATTTAGACTGGTCTAAATTTAAAAATGTTGCAGACGAAAATAGCAAGTGTATGGAATTTATTTTTTGTCTCTTTGAGTAGAAAACATTGTATGGAAGGAAGAAATTGTCTGTCTAAATCAGTTTCTACTTTTACTATAATCGCATTAGCGCGTGAGAGTTAAAAAAGTGAAGTGAAAAAGAAATACAATCTATGTGTGTTGGTTTTCTCAAAACAGAAAAGGCTTGGTAAAAACATTGAGACAAAATATTAATATGCTGATAATCGACGTGATCACCCTTTGTTTCAATATTTTCCGCGACATACAGAGAATCCCTTTTTTTATCAGCATCCCTTTGTTATCTGTAGCGGCTGTTAAAATTGAACTCTAATTTTGTGCTATTTGGGAAAGAGTTGAGAGTGCATAAAGATCGTTATGGGCATTTATCGAACAGTTTTGATATAATACTGTATCATTATGAGTTGCAGGCGATAAAATTAAGATTGGGCATTTTTTTTAATTATCATGAGATATCAAAGTATTGCTAAAAGGAGAAAATGGTGACCTCAGCATTTAATCCTTTTCTCTCTTATTTATTTATTTATTTATTTATTGTTTCCTTGTGTCATCGAAAATAAAAGGATCATTTTTGAAAATTGATTTCAATCGAAAAAAGCGTTAATAGTTTTTTCTTTTCATACAATAATTGGAAATAAACACTTTATTACATAATGAGCTGATTAATTACACAAACCATAACGGGTGTAAGATACAGGTCAATAAACACGGGTGTCAAAGATGTCATAAAACACATGTTTATTCACTCCCTTTACTCAGTACAGCAATTAATGGCAGTGGCGGATCCAGAGGGGGTTCGGGGGGTTCAAACGGCTTTACTGTGAAACCGGCCCCTCGTAAAACCGGCCCCCGGTAAAACCGGCCCCATTATCGATTTTCTATCGGTAAAACCGGCCCCCAAAACCGGCCCCCAAAATATCAATAACCATTTTCGGTGATGATTATGAAGAACCTTTAAAACAGATTTGATATTTTTGTTTCTTTATTCAATCATTATTATTGTTATTTGTTTTTGTTGTTTGTTCATTATTTAATTCATTCTACCAAGAATGATAACCTTTTAACATACGACAGTCTAAATTCACAAGTGTAGACGGCATTTTCAAGGGAAGGAATTTCATGCTTTTTGTTTTTATTGGTAGAAAACATTGTGGAAAAATAAGAAATTGCTTTTCACAAACAATTTCCACAATTTTCCAAAGTATTCATCCAGTACGGCGTCGTTAGGCATCACTATATAAGGGAAAGGGTGAAGAAATACGATGAAGTTACATAGATTTATGATATATTCAATTATAAACTATAGTTCAATATTTATCGAAAATTAACAGATTAACATCGATCGATGTTGGAGAAAATACCACGGAAAAAGGAGAAACTGTTTATTGCAAACAAGTTCTGCTTTTTAACAATGGCATACGGTGTAAATGTGGTTTAATCCAATTTCGTCTACTCCCAATTCGTCTACTATTTTGGACATAAGTCTCATTTCGTCTACTCTTCTCTATTTTGTATATCAATATGATATTATATGATTTTTTTTCAAAATGTATGCATTTTTATTTCATTTGTGAATATATTGACTTAATCTCTTTTCTTAAAACAAAAATAATGTTGTTTATTGATGATTTGACATAAAAGTAGACGAGTTGGGACAGTAGACGAATTGGGACTCAATGCACTTACAAAACAGTAGACGAAATGGGAGTAGACCAATTGGGATGTTACCGTAAATGTGGACTATTCCGATATGAAATGATTTGCAGACGACGAAATTGCTAATATTGACAAAGATCGAACTTTTGAACGATTTAGGAAAGAAAATGTTGAGGCAAGAGAAAAAAAAGTTATTTGGCATTCTCTTCTTTTGCCTAAATGTTTTCCAAAAAAAAAATGGGGATATCAAAATCATTTCTCGTTTTGAAAAAGAATCAAAGAGAGAAAAAATGGACAATTTTAGACTGCTCGAATATAAAAGGGTTACGAATGCTAATCAGACATTTACAAATGTACGTGATTATGAATAGAAAATTTTACGGGAAAATTGGGAATAGCTTTTAGCAAGCATTTTCCTATTTTCCCACAACATTCTTACAATTATTTAAGCATTAGGGAATGTTCCTAAAAATCCTTAGTTTTAGTTTACTACACTTTTTAAAGTTACTGCAACGGTAATTGATTACCACATGCCTTTAATTGCATAATTCATCTAATTACAAACTTACTACTGTCGGAAACATACATGATAAAAGGCCATGTGTTAAAAACAAGACAAACACGTAATTATCTTTATTGTTTGATCATTTAATATTTTCTATTGTATTTCAGTTAGAAACATATTTATTTACGCAATATCCAGTTAAGCAAAACAAATGATATTTTATTTCTTATCTATTATTTTCATTAAAATCTAATTTAAATGTATGAAACAACAAAAATATTAAACCAAATCAAGTATTTAAATATAACTTCGTAAATACAAAAAGTTAATTAGTCAAATACATGATTATCAAACGCATATATATTAGTAATTTCAAAATACAGTGGGACCGGTTTCACCATTTAGGGGCCGGTTTTACCGTTTTGGGGCCGGTTTTACCGTTTTTCTGAACGTAGGGGCCGGTTTAACCATTTTTAGGGGCCGGTTTTACCGTTTTGGGGCCGGTTTTACCGGGGGCCGGTTTCACGAGGGGCCGGTTTTACTGGTTCCCTTCAAACGAACCCCCCCTCTGAAGTCTGATTATTTCATTTTCATGCAGAAATTCAGTCAAAATGGTGTGATATTAGTAAAACGACCCCCCCCCCCTTTGTGTAAAAACGAACCCCCTTTACAGAAATCCTGGATCCGCCGCTGAATGGAAGCAGTTTTCAAAAATGCCCTTTTCTAAAACATATGATCTGGTGAAAACCAGGAAAAAACGATCGTAGTTTTCCCTTTTTAATTCAACAATCCGAATCTCCTCGCTATATTGCAAATAAATTCTCTCTTTATCAATATCAAATTGATCTTCTGTAGCTTCGGAATTGGAAACCTCTAAAACATTGTAGTTTTGGAAAGGATTAACCCATTTCCAACGGCAAAAATACTCTGGTTTCGTCTGTAATCAAAGTAGTTGCAGACAACAAGCATGTTTAATTTTACGATTTTCATTTTTCATCAATATTTCTTGTGAAAGATTGCACAAAAACCCTATTCTTATGAACACCAATATTGACGGATAAAATCTTAATATTCGCCTTTTTCATTGGTTTTTTCATTGCGCATATTCCTTTATTCATTCAATAAATAAACATTTCAATTTACGTCTATAACATACTAGATCTATATATGTCCCCATTCGTTCCTTCACTTTTCAAAAAATATATATATATAATTTCAATCATTTCGTGTTTGTCCACCGTTTACTCTAGTACGATCACTTCATTACGAGATAGTAGATGAAAACGGCGTAAAACCCCAATAAACCAAACTTATTTACAAGATTAATACAAACTGTCAAATATATATTATGTTTATTTTCTTTACCGAAATAATTAAGCCGTACATAAAAGCCTAATAAATAGATAATACTGTCGATTTCTTCGCCGTTTATATCGCTGAAATTCAGTGTCATATTCTACTTCGAAAATGACGTCACTTGTCACGTGACCGATCAAGTGCCCAGGTAATATGAATATGATAAATGACCAAAGGGAAGTAATTTGAAAGGGAGAGGAAGTAATTTGCAAGGGAGATAATTTTTCGCACAAATTTTGATACGGAAAATTAAAATCTTGAATAATTTCTTTTTTAATTCATAATTTGAAAAATGTTTTTACTAAAATGATTCATTGAATGATGTTGTTTTGTATAAAAGAAGAATCAGACGCCTATATTATTTCCCTTTAAATAAAAAATGTGATTTTTTCCCAAATTTTCCCATATTTTTTTCAAGAAAATTGTTTTAAAATATTTCTTTCAAACATTTAATCACGCTTGTGTATATGTTAAAGTTCTAAATTGATATAACATTTGAAATCATCCATTCAGAATAACTTGCTATGTGACTTAAAAACATAAGGGTTATTTTGAGAAAATGGTCGTTACTAGTCAAAGGCAGATAACTCTGACACGAAAACGAGTCAGGAAACGTACCCTGATTTTTTATATTTTGTTAAAGAAATGTTACTTTACAACATAATAAATGTACAAAAAAATATTTGGCGGATAAAAAGTAACCTCCGAGTCCAACCTTTCCCTTAATATCACTCCGGGACTTTCGAAATGGAGTTTATTACCAAAAAAAAACCTTCTAAGACTGAAGCAATGATTGCGAAAATATCAGGCAATTTCCATCTTTGCCAACAGCAGCACTATTATTGGTCATTTACAAAAGAATGTTACGTCGGCAAAAGTGAAGAAATATCACGAAAAATGCAGCTCTGGGACCGGCTAAAGAGGCATGTGCCTAATCCATGGCAACGAAGCTGTCTGCGTGTGTCCTCTTGTCCAAGACTTCCAGAAAGAGAAAAATGCTACACAACGTATTCATCCACCCTTATAGCCTGGCTTAAGCCTGTGTTGCTTTTTTGTCTTCCTTATGCCAACGAAATCTCTCTCTGGCCGTCAGAATAGATCATGATGTTCCTTAGCCAGTGTCATTTACCAGTGTCTGCTGGGTGTTCCAAAAGGGGCACATTTATTGGCGTATAAGTAATGGATTTCAAAACTTCAAAAGTGTGAGGATGTCAAAGAGGAATACTTCGAAGGATTGTAGGAATTTAGAATTAAATTGCAACATAAAATCTACTTCTAGAACCCCTGTTTCAAATTTAATTGAACGCCCCTCGTATGTTGAATGTGACATATTAACTTTAAAGAATCTTACTTTTCTCTTGAAAGTACATGTATTCCCGAGTCCGATCATAGTCTTTCTTTAAGACCCGCTGGTATAATTGCTTAAATATACTAGAGGAAAGAAGTAACGCAACAACTAATTTTTTGTTATTTCTCTTAATTCTTCTATGATATTGAGTCAAAGTTGTTACTGATAATTACAGGGAACTCTATCTTGATATTGATCTTTGTGTTTACGTTAGAACCAGTCTTACTTGTGAGATAACGTCAAAAATGACGTTTACACGTTTTTCACGTGAAAACCTTTAAATATCCAAACTTTACACAAAACTCTTTTGAGTTGTGTAGATGCACGTCGACTCGACAAAATGCAATGATTTTCGTTTAGATTTAACCCCTCATATCATTTTGCGACTTATTCAAAGACGTCGTCCGGTAGAAATTGTGATGTTAACGAATAGAACATCTCAACCTGCAATTGCTGCTGACTTTGGTGTGCATCGATTGACAAAATGTTGCTTAAGATAACGTCTTAGAATGAACGGAACAACTGACGGTCGCCCGAAAAGCGGTCGTCAACGTCTGACGTCACAACGTCAGGACTATAAAGTTCGCTTATTTTTCCTATGGAAACAAATTCTCTTATCGAGAAAAATTGTTTATGCTATTCATGGACAGTACAGCTATCAAAATTCAGCGAGGAATCGTTAACGTCAAAGTGGATTGCATGCGAGAACGCGTTTAACGTTAACGCAAAAGCACTCTCATTTAAACGCATATTTATGGCACGTAAAACATGTGACCTTGATGAAATTTTTACACTAGAAAGTCAAATGATGAAGTTTTACTATGTATTGAAAAAAGTACTCGAATTGAGGTAATTTTAAGAAAGACAAAAACAAAACGTATGATCATATTTATTTTTTGTTGGGTTTCTTTTTTCCTTTAGTATACATTTATCACCATAGCGTCTAGTTTCACGAAGAAATCTGACAAATGGAGCTTGAACTATCTCTTAAACTTTTTCTAACTCCATACTTACATAGCATAATACGTAGGGCTTTTTTTTGCTCTTTTAAATTAGATCAGAGCCTCACATTGGCTTAGCCTTCACTCTCGATTTGTTGCTATTTTTGGCAATCCGTGCCTGGGTTTATTACTTGTTTCTTAAAAAGCCTCCAAAATATTAAAGATTGACATATTCACGTGATTACTGAATACATGTCACCCATCAATCGTTTGATATAGTGAACCTATATGGGGATCAGCTGGAGCTCAGTAAGGGTGTTGTGGTGGTACTGGTATAAGAAACGACAGGAATCCATAGTTAGGTGCTCCAGCCGCCGCGATATGACCAAAGTAGTTGAAAACGGCGCAAAACCCCAATAAACCAAACCATATTCACGTGACTGACCTTTCTCTTGAACATTTCTAGAATTCTTTAATAGATGTAGGCTTGTAACGCAGAGTTTTTTCCCTCTACAAATAAGGACGGGGGCTTTGAAAATAATGTATGGAACCCCCTTACCAAAATATTAGCCCTGCCGCAAACAGTTGCGGCAACTTCGCTGCAAATTTGCGGCGAATTCGCTACAAATATTTGCCGCAAATTTGCGGCCACTTCGTTTTTCGTATGCAAATTAGCTTTCTGGCAAACTATTTGCCGCGAAGTTGCTGCAAACTGTTGCTGCAAAGTTGCAGCGAACTGTTGCTGCAAAGTTGCCGCAAACTGGTCCAAATTCTTCTCGCAAACTTCCCGCAACTATTTGCCGCAAAGTTGCGGCCACTTCGTTTTTCGTATGCAAATTAGCTTTCTCGCAAACTATTTGCCGCAAAGTTGCTGCAAACTGTTGCTGCAAAGTTGCAGCGAACTGTTGCTGCAAAGTTGCCGCAAACTCATCCAAATTCTTCTTGCGAACTTCCCGCAACTATTTGCCGCAAAGTTGCGGCCACTTCGTTTTTCGTATGCAAATTAGTTTTCTTGCAAACTATTTGCCGCAAAGTTGCAGCAACTTTCCAGCAAACTGGTTTGTTTATATTTCTTCCAATCTTCCTGCAAACAAGAAAGCTATTTGATTGAATGCAGAGTAAAATAGGTCACCTTTCCGTCAATTTGGGATTTACATTCAACCAAATACTTCCTCACTAAAACCGGAAGAGGCTTTAAATGAAAGTAAGGCCTTGGAAAGCTTTTGATTACATTTGGTGACAGTGATCAGTTTCACATTTTCTTAAGAAACCTCGCTTTACCCTATCCCAAACAAGACCTGGTTTTGATGTCCCTACTAAATAAGGCTGGGGAAAACATTGAGGCAAAAGAAGTAAATACTGATAATCAGCATTTTCTCCTTTTGCCTTAGTATTTTCTAAGCTATATACACAAATCCTTTCTTTTTCTATTTTGTTGTATGCCGCAACTTTCTAATTAATTAAATACCAATTCATTAAAATCTTATCCGAAACTTTTAATTTCTTAAATTAACAGAAGTTGATGTAGATAACAGTTTTTAAAGAAGGCATATTTCTCGGATAAAAGTTATCTTTCTCAGCTCATTTTCACAAGCAAAACAAATAACATTCCTCACCAGGAAGAACAAGATTCTCAATAAACACTTTTAAGGTAGTCCACCCCTAATGAAATTCGCGAGACATCGGCATTATTTGGGCTATGTCGAAAACATCTGGCGATGAAACTTTCCGAATGTTCTCGACCGAGCCTGAATAGCTTCGGATACGTAATGATGCCGCCAAAAAAAACCTGATGTTTTGTGAATCCCAAAATGGCCATATTACGGGTATTCTACCTTAAATCAATATCGGTTGTTGATGCATCAAGTCTATTAGGCTGACATTATTTTGTGTTCATCAAGTCTGTTTATTTGATTTTCGATGCGGCATGTTGTTCATTCTGTGTATCAAATCTTCAATCAATTTGTAGAAACGAATTCGCAGTCTGTTGTCCAAGAATCTTTCGTAGTTTATATTGTGCAGGTCCTTCTTCTTCGAATTCTGTATCACTTATTCACACTGTAGATTTTTCTAACACTTTGATATTCATTCTATTGGGCAATAATATAGCCCATTCACTAAAACACTCCGGCAATACATTGCGGCCCTGTTACACTTTACACTTATAGGGCATTACTACAGCCCATATTTACACCAAGCTGTTTCACAAGTGGACACAGGCGGTCAACTGGTCTCTTCAGAGTTTTGTTGATTGGTATATATATAGATCTCGGTCCCCATGCAAGTTTCTTATCTGTGATAGGTCTACATGATCCAACCAATTTTCTGCTTGTTCAGGTCGTAAATTTAAATCAATCACCATTATGATGTCCCCAATAGCAAAGTTTTAGTAACAAGCATTTGATTGACCATTAGAAGTATATGAAGCTAAATTTTTTTGTAACTTCTTACAAAACTTGTCTGTACATGTACATGTGATTAAAGGTAAATATTAGTCCAGACTGTCCATACTTTAGATGTACATTGATGTTCAACACTTCAGTTTAACTTTAAGTATTTTAGAAGAGCTGACGGACAGTTACTTGTCGAAGTTGTTTAATTTCAACGACGTTTTTCTTATCTTTCATGTCAAAATTGGACTTCTCTGTTGCTGTACGTAGTAGCCAACAGTCTTCATATCTCCAGCATTGTAAGGTTCTGTTTACACTGGAAATAAACAAAAACAGTAAGGTTTAAATTGTGAACAAAAACATTTTTCTCATAATGTGGGGCATTTGTAAACATTGATTTTAACAAGAGGACCATGATGGTCCTATATCGCTCTCCTGAACCTAAATGATATGAGCAACACTTTTGTTCAATTCAATTAATATTTATTACTTTAAGACTGAAAAAGAACTTATGGCCAATAAGGTTGTGAAAATCTAACTCATCCGAGATCTTAATTATGGTGCCAAACATTGTACAGGGCTCCAGATAAGAGGGGGTGGTGACTTTTCAAACTGCAATAATGCTGTCAGTGATCATCAAACCCTATGTTGTAGGTACTCATTTGTATCATATCGTCGAGACGATTCAAATGAGTACCCACAACACAGGATTTGAATTTGAAAAAACAAGAGATGTTTGTAAAACATATATGCCCCCTCAAGGGCCTACATTTGATGTAGGTCAAAGTCCAAGGTCAAGTTAACAAGGTCAAAGGTCATGGTCAAATATGAAAGGTCTTGGTAGGAGGTGTCTATGTGTGAAATATCAAGGCTGTATATGTAAAAGTAAAATGAAACATAGGCCAGGTTAAAGTTTTTTAAAGTAGCCCAAATGCCAAGGTCAAGTTTATGGTCAAATGTGAAAGGTCTTGGTTGGAGGTGTCCATGTGTGAAATATCAAGGCTGTAGGTGTAAAAGGACATGATATATATGCCTGGTTTCAGTCTTTTTAAAAGTAGGTCAAAGTCCAAGGTCAAGGTTACAATATTCAAGGTCATGGTCAAATGTGGTAGGTCTTGGTAGGAGGTGTCTATGTGTGAAATATAAAGGATGTAGATGTAATAGGACATAAGATAAAGGCTAGGTTAAAGATTTCTAAAAGTATGTAATAATCAAAGGTCAAGGTCACACAGGCCAAGGTCATGGTCAAATGTGAAAGGTCTTGGTAGGAGGTGTCCATGTGTAAAATATCGAGACTGTATTGGTAACAGGACATGAGAAATATGCCTAGTTTAAGTTTTTTAAAAGTAGGTCAAACTCCAAGGTCAAGGACAAAGGTCATGGTCAAAAGTGAAATGTCTTGGGTGGAAGTGACGATGTGTGAAATATCAAGGCTGTATGTGTAAAATGACATGAAATATAGGCCAGGTTAATGTATTGTAAAAGTAGGTCAAACACCAAGGTCAAGGTCACAAGGTTCAAGGTCATGGTCAAATGTGAAAGGTCTTGGTCGTAAGTGTCCTTGTGTCAAATATCAAGGCTGTATGTGTAAAAGGACATGAAAAATATAGGCCCAGTTTATTTTTTTTAAAAGTAGGTCAAACTCCAAGGTCAAGGTCACAAGGTCCATGGTCAAATGTGAAAGATCTTGGTATGATGTGTCCATGAGTGAAATATCAAAGCTGTATGTGTAATAGCACATCATGAGATATAGGCCAAGTTTATTTTTTTTTAAAAGTAGGTCAAACTCCAAGGTCAAGGTCAAAGGTCATGGTCAAAAGTGAAATGTCTTGGCTGGAAGTGACCATGTGTGAAATATCAAGGCTGCATGTGTTAAAGGACATGAAATATAGGCCAGGTTAATGTATTATAAAAGTAGGTCAAACACCAAGGTCAAGGTCACAAGGTCCAATGTTAAATGTGAAAGGTCTTCGTTGTAGGTGTCCATGTGTCAAATATCAAGGCTGTATGTGTAAAAGGACATGATATATCTGCTAGGTTAAAGTTTTTTTTTAAATAGGTCAAAGTCCAAGGTCAAGGTCCAGCTCTGGTGAAAATTCCCAATCAGGACCCAGAATGACCCATGTTTAGACCTCATCTTCATTTACAGACATTTTGAAGACAGTTTTAGAGTAGATTCTTAAACAAGAGTATGTACAAATGCATTTTACATCACTACAGTCTAATTTGCAGCTGAATCTGAGTGACAGTATGAATACCAACTTGTTTTAGTTTTTCCCAATTTAGGTAAAAACGTCACTATTTTTCCCAATTTCACTGGCCCCTGGCCCCAAATGAAAATTGGTAGCAAGACCCCTGAGGTCACAAGGTCCAAGGTCATGGTCAAATGTGAAAGGTCTTGGTAGGATGTGTCCATGAGTGATATATCAAGGCTGTATGTGTAATAGCACATGAGATATAGGCCCAGTTTATTTTTTTAAAAGTAGGTCAAACTCCAAGGTCAGGCAGGGGTCTTGCTACTAATTTTTGTTTGGGGCCAGGGGCCAGTGAAATTGGGAAAAATAGCGACGTTTTTACCTAAATTGGGAAAAACTAAAACAAGTTTTTATTCATACTGTCACTCAGTTTCAGCTTCAAATTAGACTGTAGTGGTGTAAAATGCATTTGTACATACTCTTGTTTAAGAATCTACTCTATAACTATCTTCAAAATGTTTGTAAATGAAGATGAGGTCTTAATGAGGTCCTCATTGGGAATTTTCACCAGAGAATTGGGAAAGAAAGATACTTTTTGCCATTGGGAATGGGGCCGAATAACGGCCCCAGATTTTGGCAAACGAGACCCTTGGGTCAGGGGTCACAAGTTCCAATGTCATAGTAATATGTGATAGGTCTTGGTCGGAGGTTTCCATGCGTCAAATATCAAGGCTGTATGTGTAAAAGGACGATACATCGGCCAGGTTAAAGTTTTTAAAAAGTAGGTCAAACTCCAAGGTCAAAGTCCAAGGTCATGGTCAATTGTGAAAGGTCTTGGTAGGAGGTGTCCATGTGTGAAATATCAAGGTTGTATGTGTAATAGGTCATGAGATATAAGCCCAGTTTAATTTTTTTAAAGTAGGTCAAACTCCAAGGTCAAGGTCACAAGGTCCAAGGTCATGGTCAAATGTGAACGATGTTGATAGGAGGTATCTATGTGTGAGATATCAAGGCTGTATGTGTAAAAAGACATGAGATATAGGCAAGGTTAAGAGTTTGAGTTTATTGGGGTTTTACGCCGTTTTCAACTACCAGGGTCATATCGCGGCGGCTGGAGCACCTACCCATGGATTCCTGTTGTTTCTCTAACCAGTACTACCACAACACCCTTACCGAGCCTCCAGCTGCTCGCCCACTTAGGTTAACGATTTCAAACCCATTGGTGGGAGACAATTTTGTCAGAAAGGGTATTAGCCGCGGCCGGGTATCGAACCCGGGACCTCTCGAATGAGGGTCAGATGCGCTACCAACTGCGCGGCAAGGTTAAGAATTAAGTGTAAAAATCAACAAAGGGCAATAACTCCCAAGAATTTGATCGGCAAGGTTATGATTCTTGTGCACTGCACCTCTCCATAATAAAATCTATCCACCTGTAAAGTTTCATGATTCTACCTTACATACTTTTTGAGTTGTGCTCTAGACAAAATCAACAAAGGGCAATAACTCAAAAATTTGATCGGCGGAGTTACGGTTCTTGTGCACTGCACCTCTCCATAATGAGATCTATCCACCTGTAAAGTTTCATGATTCTACCTTTAGGAACATACTTTTTGAGTTATGCTCCGGACAAGAATCAAGCTT
The DNA here is from genome assembly GCA_963680895.1 of Fragum sueziense. Taxonomy (NCBI): domain Eukaryota; kingdom Metazoa; phylum Mollusca; class Bivalvia; order Cardiida; family Cardiidae; genus Fragum; species Fragum sueziense. Next base: position 49,855,648 of record OY804596.1, read on the forward strand.
GAAAATCAACAAACGGCAATAACTCAAAAAATTTGATCGGCAGAGTTACAGTTCTTGTGCACTGCACCTCTCCATAATGAGATCTATCCACCTGTAAAGTTTCATGATTCTACCTTACATACTTTTTGAGTTATGCTCCGGACAAGAATCACGTTTGAAAATCAACAAAGGGCAATAACTCAAAAAATTGATCGGCAGAGTTACGGTTCTTGTGCACTGCACCTCTCCATAATGAGATCTATCCACCTGTAAAGTTTCCCGATTCTACCTTACATACTTTTCGAGTTATGCTCCGGACAAGGTTTGGTCTACGGACAGACCGACCAACGGACCGACCTACCGACGGACACTTGCAAAACAATATACCCCCTGGGTAGGTTCCAGTTTAGCGGTCCCCAGACAAAATGGCCGCCACTCTGTTACCGTACATTCAGAAGTAAAGGGATGAAATAGCGTATTTCTTCATCAATAAAAGGGAAAATAAGCAGGGGTGTGGGGGCGGCAGCCCCCATAAATGATTTTAAAATGAAATGAAGCGGGGGTGTGGGGGCGGCAGCCCCCATAAATACATTCAAGTGGACAAGGTAAATGGACGCCATTTTGGTAGGGACCGCTAAACTGGAAGTGTTCCTACCCCCTTTTTCTTCGAAAGGCAATTACATGACTAGAATATTGATAAAAGACTAGATGCTTGATTGCCGCAACACATCTAGTATACCGGTCCCTATTTTCTAGGAAGTATTTTTGGGGGCTGCCGCCCCCACACCCCCGCTTTATTTTATTTTGAAATTATTTATGTGGGCTGCTGCCCCCACACACCCGCTTATTTCTTCTTTATTGATGAAAAATTACTCTATTTTGTCACTTTACTGGCGACCATTTAGTTTGAGGACCGGCTAACTAGAAACTACCCTAAAAATAGAATTCCTTTGTGTACCAGCGTGGTCTCGATTCAACTGCGAATATCTTCGCCTATACCAAATGTCATGCCGTTAGACTAAATATGCATAAACAACAATGTTTTATACCTCGATTCTCGACCAAGCTGCTGAAAATAACACGTTCTTTGATGAATTAAATTGACTTTTCGCTCTTCTTTGCCAGTTCGTTGAAATCTTTGTTTGAAAATATTCGTTTGCGCATGCTCAGTTTATACTAGAAGCCTCTTTTGAACTTCCCGTTTAGACTAGAGTACCTGGAAGTTTGCCGATTTTCTTAACGCTAACAAACGAAGCGAAGAAATATAAACAAGCTACAAGGTGAATACAACTTGGAAAGATCCAATAATAAAATTTATGAAACAACAAAATTGGGGACATTTACATAGCTTCTAAAAGGGGCGGCTAGAATGGGCTAAGCCCCTCCCCAAAGTTGCCCAAAAATGCCGAAAGTTTCTTTTTAAATACACTGAAAATTTAGGATCAATCTAATTTTACCCCTCCGATATCTAGTAACTGGCTCTGACAGGGGCCAGATTCTCATTTCTTATGAAAATCGCTTCCTATGGACTTGACAGGCCCGTAGGAACAGGGGGGGGGGGGGGGGGCTAAGCCCCCAATGTTGGCCAAAAATGCCGAATTTTCCTTATTTCACACTGAAAATTCAGGGAAAATCCAAATCAGCCCGCCTACGAATATTCAGACACTTGGGCTTTAGCCCACCATCCAATATTAAATTGCTTCCTACGGGCCTGGGGCCTGTGTAACATTATGCCATTTGGGAAGGGTACAAAGGCTTTGCACAAATATATGCATGCATGTTTGTGTAAAAAATGTGCACACATGTACATGTAACATGTACATGTGTGCACATTATGATGTACACTGATTAAAGGGACATTTCATCCTCATTTTGATTTTTTAAAGTATGTCTTGATGCCAAGATTGATTTTTATAATGGGTATCTAAATGGTATCAGTTTTTTGAAGTTGTTGATGATAGGCGATAAACACGCCTTCAAAGTTGAGACAGAAACGACAAATTCTATATACATCTGAACTGTTGTGGACGACAATTTGTTTAATTTTAACACAAAAATATATATTTCTCGTAAACGGCGCAATATTTTGGCTTGAAATTTTCAGAATTTTCATAAGAAAATATGCTCTGTATAATAAAAATGAAAGTGAAATTTATGAGAAAAAATTCTGAAATGTCACTTTAAAAAACAGTTAAATGACTGACTCTGTAGATGAGTTATTTGGCAACTATAATAATTATTGGATAAATTCAGAAATTGGAAACCGATTTGATTTATTGGGGTTTTACGCCGTTTTCAACTTCTATGGTCATATCGCGGCGGCTGGAGCACCTAACCGTGGGTTCCTGGTATTTCTCGCACCAGTACAACCACAATATCCAAACCGAGCCTCCAGCTGCTCTCTCACATAAATGATTCACACCCATTGGTGAGAGACAAATGACTTTTGTCAAATGTCAGAATGGATACTGGCCGAGCCGGAGTTCGAACTCGCGACACCTGAGTTGACAGACTACGACGTAACCGACTGAGCTATCAGGGCTCGGCAAATTGGAAACCGAACTCTTAGTACCTTACTTATCTAGTTTGCTCTGTCGTATCATGAATTTGTTAGATTATCATCCATTCTAAATAACAAACTTGTCAACGTGAAATTTAAACATGGACATTCTACACTTATATTTGGCAGTGTACACATACCCCGGACTAAATGAAGATAATTTATAGATATACACTGAAAACAAATTAAGTCAGTCTTTATGTATTGGTTCAGAATTTTGAGTCTATCCATGTTTCAATATGTATATCGTCATAGTAAATGCAAAACCTCGTATCTCATTTTTGGAAAATTTTAAAGGGGAGGGAAAAAGTGTAATAGCTTTTCCCAAACTGAAATGTTTTACTTGAAATTTGGACATATTGTTCATAATTAAAGTATTATTGATACTGATCGGTAAAATTATCTCAAAACCTGCGAGAATTGTCTAAATGGACACACGAGTTTGTACTTTGAAAATCGCAAGAATCGACGCACGAGGTTTTGCATTTACACCGACGATATGCAAGAATTTTACAGGTATTTAAAGCTCCTTGAATGAGCACTGGACAAGTTTAATTTCCTGCAAATTTCTTGCAAACTGCATGATATTCAATAATGTTCAAGATAGGCTTCTTGCAAAGTTCCGGCAAACTACATGTAAAATATTTGATGGATGACTTTCCTGCGAAGTTCCGACAAACTTTCTTACTTCTGGCAAACTTGTCGCAAAGTGAAACGTGTTTGCCAGAAGATTGCAGGAAGGTTGCAGCTAGCGGCAAACATCGGCGAAGTTCCGGCAAACCCTTCTAGCGAACTAATTTGTTTGCAGCAAATTCGCGGCGAATTTGCTGCAAATTTGCAGCAAAGTTTTCATTTCTGTAAGGGCCGTTTTAGATTTAACGTTTTGAACTAATCTTTTATTTTGTCGTCTAAGCAATTTAACCCTTTCCCAAACAAGACCTGGTTTTGACGTCCCTATTAGAAAAGGCTTGGAAAAACATTGAAACAAAAGAAGAAAATGCTGATAATTAGCAGTGTCTCCTTTTGTCTCAATATTTTCTATGCCATATATTACAAAAATCCTATCTTTGTAATTTTCATCAAATTTTGAAGTGGATCACCCTAATTTTTGTCGTTTGGGAAAGGGTTACAAATACACATACAACTAATTTGCTTTCAGGTAGTCCATCCCTTATAAGGTTTGTTTTATTGGAGTTTTACGCAGTTTTTAAATCACTATGGTCATGTATCGCGGCGGCTGGAGCACCTAACCATGATTTCCTGGTATTTCTCTCACCAGGACTATCACAAGACCCTAACCGAGTCTCAAGCTTCTCACAAACGTAGGTTCACGATATCAAATTATTGATGAGTGACATTTTACCATCCCTAATAAGATTCACGTGACGTCGGATTTTTTCGTTCGTTAACATTCGTAAACCTTATCCGAAACTATTGAGGCGACGTCGTTAACATTCGGCGATGGAACGTTCCACCGCCAAATGTCGTTCGGATATCCTCGGATAATGTCGATCAAAGATCGAGTCATCGACTCGGATGTGTGTGTATGAAGAAATCTTGAAAAAAAATCGCATTTCTTAGCCGGAAGTAGCTACGCTTCATAAAGTAGTTTTCAAGGGCTTCCAAATGAACAACCATGGCAACTTGCGGGACTTGCAATCATTCTAAAAAAAGAGGACACTGGAACTGCAAACAATGTATTACAGTTGAATATCATTGTCGCTTCATTGTTGGCATTAGTCACAGACGAACGTTTTGAATTGTTGTTCAATTCTATTCTATTTATAGTCTGAAAGTAGTCCTTCGACTTGCATCCAAGGTATGATTCGATAGAATTGTCCAGGAGATTCAAATGCGCCAAATGTTTACGACATCATCTCAATATTTCCGACATTGCGTGAATCTCATTAAGGGTGAATTACCTTAAGCAAGCTGCACTCACGGGTGTTTTGAAGATGTGTGTCGATGTGAAACCTATATCGTGTCTGGTATGTTATAATATTATTTTCTTGACTGAGGAGATGTATAAAACGTATATCATACGTTTTATACATCTCCCCAGCCAAGAAAAACAAAGTTATGTCTTCACAACATTTCCAGTCAGAAGTTCTGTCCGAGATATAGTCTATCGGTTGTAACTGTAGACTTGTATACAAACACTAAAAAACAAATACATACTTTTATTGTTTGACCAAATTTACCTGAGACTCATCGTTTTTCGTAAGCGTATTCCGGCATTCATCGGTGTATTCGATAGTTTCCGCGTGTTTATACCCTGCGCTGTGAAAAATGTTAACTTTATTTCTGCATGGTCTCATTGAACAAAGAACTAGCGCCCGAACTAGCGTAGTGGAAAGACGCTGGACTTTCACCTACAAAGACTCAAGATCGAACCCAGCATTTACGGATGAAACTTTTGTTAAGCTTTTTATTTCTTTCTTTTCTCCTATGAAATGGAATACTTAATTAATGTATTAATTTATTGGTTGATGAAATACTCATTTTTTAATTTCCACAATAATTATAGTTCACTAAACATCTTTTCACTTTTTATCAAAAATTTTATTCGTTCATTTATCATTTATAATCTTCCCTTGAACGTTGCTGATGTGTTGGTCTCTCGCAGCTTCTCTCGAATCAAAAAGACATTGACCCTGCTTACTACAATTGTATTGATGGTTAAGCGAGGAAAAAGGTTCTGGTCCCCCAGTTGTCTAAAAAAGTTGCAACATCAGCAAACACGTTTTTATATTACCTAAACGGTTTCGACATTTCTTGAATGACTACTAAAAGTGAAGAATTCAAGTGAACTGATTGAGGTTTATAAAATGTATGCATGCATTTGGAAAAAAAAATGTTGAAAGTAAAAATATTTAAACAAAAGCGCTACTGGGATTCGAACCACGGACATATGGTTTACAGAAAAGTCGCCTTACACACTAGGCCACTATCATTAGGTGGATATTGCGAAGTGTATAACAGTACTTATACAGATTATAGTCCCGATGTAGAAAATACGGAAAGACCCGAATATTAACGGAATATGCAAGGAGTCTCAGTTCAATATGGTCAAACAATAACATTTACCAAACCATTTTTCGTGAGCTATACGAGCGAATTAATGTCCTAATTCTTTTATTCCCAAAAGAGGAAGTGTTTGTGTTGGACCATTTATCAACAACAAGAAGTAAAGTTTTTGTATACAAGTCTACAGTTATATAGCCGACGAGTTATACATGTATTTCAGAACCACCGAATGGCAATTAATTTTGTGCTAAAAATAAAATTAAAATTTGGTATACTGTTATGTTATGATAAATCGTCGATATTGTTATAAAATCTCGTAACTACGGCTTGAATCACCTACGAAATAATATTGTTTGTCCGAAATTTCGTCACTGTTTACTTGATAAAATCGTTCACTATTGTATGTTACCTGTTTACACACGGTGGAGATTGTGCACCATGTGTGGATAACAACTATGGCCCCATAAGCCCCTTTTCAGGTAAGAGTTTTTGCAACAACGTTCTTATTACTGCGTCAATTTCCATGCATTTCCTTGCATGTACCTCGCCGGACGGAGCACTTTCCTCAGAAGACTTATTTGTAGAATCATTTTAATCTCCATAAGAAAATCCCAATCGACCAGAAAAATGACATAAATACAGATCGTATGTCTGGTCGGTTGGGACCAATTTTGGGGAAAAGGAAAAGTACAAGAAGTTCTCAAGAAGCTCTCAAATAAGTCATACCTCTGATGAAGAGCTCTGTAAGGCGGGGTACGTGCAATGAATTGTTCACATAGAAATAATAACGTTATCGCAAAATTTCTTACCTGAAACGGAGCTTATCTGACCGTAGTTATTTCCCATCTCACAATGCACAATCCCCGCCGTGTAACATTTGAATCCTATCCTTAGTTATCCTTAGGTGTTTAAGAAAGAGTCAAGTCGCTACTTATTTTCGGAACTCAAGCTTTATTCATACAGTTTTAACCCTTTCCCAAACAAGACCTGGTTTTGACGTCCCTAATAGAAAGGGCTTGGGAAAACATTGAAACAAAAGAAGAAACTGCTGATAACCAGCAGTTTCTCCTTTTGTCTCAATATTTTATGTGCTATTTTATACACAAATTCTCTCTTTATCAACATGCCTTTTGACATTTGCAGAAGCTTTTGAATTAAACCATCCAAATTTTTTGTTGTTTGGGAAAGGGTTAACGAAATTGTAGAATGAAGTCCCCCGATCTTCTGATTCCTACCAAACAAAAAAAGTCATACTCATTTACTAATCATAGGTTAAACTGGTCAAAACGAAATGAGCCAGGATCTGGAAAAACGTCCCTTAAGGCTTTTGAGCCCAACATAGATCCAGATCAGCCTGTGCATACGCACAGTATGATCAGGATCCCTGTTGTCCTCAAATAGCTTCTTCGTGACCTGTAGTAACTTAAAGAGAGCAGCATGGATGCATATTAATTTGACTGCATTTGACGACAAGCTGATCTTCAAACTCAATTTTTAAAAATGCTATAAAGGACATTTTTCCAGATCCCGGCTCAAATGATATCGATAATAATCAGGATTGTTATGTAATATTGATTATATAGCCTAATTTGCGCTATGATAACATGTTTTAATAGGTAAAAAGTTTGTTGATAAACACCAGTTTATCTCAGGACCACTTAGTACTATACTTGAAGCGCCGAAACTCATTTTTAAGTCGGAGTAGTTGTTTAATATCAATACGTCCCTTTTGCCAACACAACATTTTCAGTAAGGAGTTCTTTAGAAGTTGCCTCTACTTCATCACCGACGAATTTCAACTTAAGTTCAAATTTTCTGTCCTTTCGAGGTACGGACGTGTTGAATATAGGAGCCGTTATTGTCACGACTGGAATACACCTCGAGCCGTCTGTGTATGTAGGTAGATCTGTATCATCCACCTCATGTACAACGTAAATCTCTATTGTAATGATCGACTGATTCTTGTAAATCGGTACAATGATTCCGCCGGATATCTCACCACGGAGATCCTGACCCGCCATCACGATCGGTCTGAATAAACGTACACGTTTAATCTTGTCTTTTCCCTTCCAGGCCATATCTTCATCGTGTCTGTTTGCATCAAATTTTGTCACATTATTGGTGCCATAAGTATATTTGGATATCCCTGTTTGTACCACAGATTCATCATGTCCATAAATCACAGCACCTTTAACAACCGCCATACTTGGTTCATCAATTGTGATGATCTGTTTGTCTGGAAGCAGATTTCTCACAGCATCTTTAATCAGATTAGATTCAGAGAACCCTCCAACTAAAAGAACAGTGTTTGTGTTTTGTACTTGCGCACGAGAGAAAATGTTTGATACAAGGTCACAGAAACGCTCGATAAGTTTCCCATACCCATTTTCTCTCAAATACTCTGGGTTTACTTTGATCTTATTTCCCCTCAATACATTTACGTTGTCTGTTAGTTTTGCTGTGGATACCGCATCTTGGAGGCTGATGTACCTTTTCAACTGTAGGAGATTGATAAGTTGTATAGGAAGGGAGAGTATAACGGAATCATTCCCTATATTTGTCTTTTTACTCTCGAATGTACGAAAGAGGGACAAAACGTCTTCTCTGTTATTCCTTCTGAATTCATACCAGACCGCTCTACCTAATAACTTTACTAGAAAATTTTCAAATGCTTGGTCAACATCAGTACCACCGACAGCCCATCCATCTGCTCTGTAGACTTCCTCTAGTTTCTGGTTGTCTAGAATACGATGACAACATATGTCTGTAGTACCACCTACAACAAAAACATTTATATGTTATCTCTATAGACCTCTAGTTTCTGGTTGTCTAGAATACGATGACAACATATGTCAGTAGTACCGCCTACAACAAAATTATTTTTATGTTATCTCTATAGACCTCTAGTTTCTGGTTGTCTAGAATACGATGACAACATATGTGTGTAGTACCACCTACAACAAAAACATTTATATGTTATCTCTATAGACCTCTAGTTTATAGTTGTCTAGAATATATTGTCAGTACGATGTGATATGATGTGGCACCACCCACAACAAAAATATTTATATGTTATCTCTATAGACCTTTAGTTTCTGGTTGTCTAGTATATGATGACAGTATATGTCTACAACAAAAACATTTATATGTTATCTCTATAGACCTCTAGTTTCTCGTTGTTTTGAAAACGATGACAACATATGTCTGTAGTACCGCCTATAACAATAACATTTATATGTTATCTCTATAGACCTCTAGTCTCTTGTTGTCTAGAATACGATGACAACATATGTCTGTAGTACCGCCTATAACAAAAACATTTATATGTTATCTCTATAGACCTCTAGTCTCCTGTTGTCTAGAATACGATGACAACATATGTCTGTAGTACCGCCTACAACAAAAACATTTATATGTTATCTCTATAGACCTCTAGTCTCCTGTTGTCTAGAATACGATGACAACATATGTCTGTAGTACCGCCTACAACAAAAACATTTATATGTTATCTCTATAGACCTCTAGTCTCTTGTTGTCTAGAATACGATGACAGCATATGTCTGTAGTACTACCTACAACAAAACATTTATATGTTATCTCTATAGACATCTAGTCTCTAGTTGTCTAGAATATGATGACAACGTGTGTCTTCAGTACCACCTACAACAAAAACATTTATCTGTTATCTCTATATAGACCTATAAGTTCTGGTTGTCTAGAATACGATGACAACAAATGTCTGTAGTACCACCTAAAACAAAAACATTTATATGTTATCTCTATAGACCTCTAGTTTATAGTTGTCTAGAATATATTGTCAGTACGATGTGATATGATGTGGCACCACCCACAACAAAAATATTTATATGTTATCTCTATAGACCTTTAGTTTCTGGTTGTCTAGTATATGATGACAGTATATGTCTACAACAAACCCATTTATATGTTATCTCTATAGACCTCTAGTTTCTGGTTGTTTGAAATACGAAGACCAGATATGGCTATAGTACCACCTAAAACAAAAACATTTACATGTTATCTCTATAGACCTTTAGTTTCTGGTTGTCTAGTATATGATGACAGTATATGTCTACAACAAACCCATTTATATGTTATCTCTATAGACCTCTAGTTTCTGGTTGTTTGAAATACGAAGACCAGATATGGCTATAGTACCACCTAAAACAAAAACATTTACATGTTATCTCTATAGACCTTTAGTTTCTGGTTGTCTAGTATATGATGACAGTATATGTCTACAACAAACCCATTTATATGTTATCTCTATAGACCTCTAGTTTCTGGTTGTTTGAAATACGAAGACCAGATATGGCTATAGTACCACCTAAAACAAAAACATTTACATGTTATCTCTATAGACCTTTAGTTTCTGGTTGTCTAGTATATGATGACAGTATATGTCTACAACAAACCCATTTATATGTTATCTCTATAGACCTCTAGTTTCTGGTTGTTTGAAATACGAAGACCAGATATGGCTATAGTACCACCTAAAACAAAAACATTTACATGTTATCTCTATAGACCTCTAGTTTCTGGTTGTTTGAAATACGAAGACCAGATATGGCTATAGTACCACCCACAACAAAAATATTTATATGTTATCTCTATAGACCTCTAGTTTCTGGTTGTCTAGAAAACGATGACATCATATGTCTGTAGTACTACCTACAAAAATATATGATTTCGTTTTTTAGGGATTTTCAGATTTCCGCATCGCGATATATCATCTTTACAAGACTTTAAACCCAAACTGCATAAATAGTTCCCTTTTTTACGACGCTTAACAACACCGACAATAGATTCAAATAATTCGTTTAACCTATTTTTCCTTTCCTTTTTCAATCTGTCCTTGTATCCAGCTTACCGTTTGTTTGTATACATGTGTGTTACATCATGTTTGAAAATGATAGAAGTCTTTTCCAGAACGTTCTTGGACATGCGTCCAAATTTAGAAATTAGAAGGCAACTGATAACCGAGATCATTGATACTGTAAGGCACCGCATACACGGTGTATAATCACGTGACACAACAATTTAAGAAAATCTTTAATAATTTTGTTATTAATATGAAACCGATTTGATTCGGTTTGAAGCAGACAAGGTGGCCAGACGTCAGGCGTTAGATGGTCGTGGTTGATTTATTAAAACTTGTGTGATTAAAACGTTATTGATTGTCATGAACCAAAAGTTTGGTTGATCATCAATAACGTTCCTATCATCTGATTATTTTAAAAAGAAAAAAACACCACGTCCGGCTAATTCCTGACATTTTCCAACTTCTCTGCTTCAAACTGAATTCTAAGTGGTCAAGTATTAACAAAATTATTTAACAGTATCTGAAATTTTGAGTCACGTGATTAATTACCGTGGCCTAGCATGCCTTGTGTCACTGTTGGCGTTTAACTATTTTGTTTAACGTCGAAGTCAAAGCGGCGTTAGTATTACTACAGTCCAAGTAAAATGATACATAATAATAGTATTCTTGATACAAACGCATATAAAATCAAAGCACTGATGTACTCGTGGTGGACGTTCCTGGAAACAAAGTAAACTAATACTATAGCAGACAAAATGTTTGTGTCGATGCTGAGTAGGAGTATTTAAACATATTTTTTATTAGGATAAACTAGGAAATATTTGTCATGTTTTCATTTGATTCTCAAAATGTTTCATTGTATTTCTATTAGTGTGTCAAAATTAGGTCTTTTGGGCAGACTGTGCCCTTGAAAATAGTTTTCTTGATAATAGAATGGGGGTATTCTACATTGTAGTTAAAAGAGGGCATATGCACGCTAACTTTTTGTTTTCTGGCAAAATTTTGCCCAAAGATCATTTCTATTAGTTTCATATCATGTATAAACCAAAATCGTTTATATTGGTCCCCAAGATACAGCATTATATAAAATTTTAGTTGACGTCATAGCCAAAAATGTAAATTTTGTACGAATTTTCCGGAAAAAGATTTGAATAATTATTGTTTACAAGATAAAACTTAGTGATCAGGATGGAAATTTTGATTTCAACCTAAATTTCTGTATTTTATTTCTTAATAATATTTGAATTAATAATTACATACCTCCACAATTAATAAGAACATACGTTGATCCAACAGGTAAAGTGCCAATATGTCCACCTTGAGATTGTACTGCAGGTAGTTGACAATATATGGATGCACTTTCGGGTTCCAAAACTATGGACAGTTTATGACTGCATATGCCTGCCTATTGATAAAACAAAATGAACGTTGTTTCTTTGTCTTACTTTTTTATGTAACAGTTACCGTCGAAAGTAACTATAAAAACACCTTGTAGAGTGCACGCATCCAGCATACGCGTCTCTCTGTGAATGATGTCCGAAAATTAAAAAAAGAAGAAGAAAGAAAAACAGGCTAATTGACTTTCTGTATAAGTGTATCCTTTCAATTTGGGGATTTCTCTTCCTAAAAAATACCATTCCAATATGTTACTAGGAAGCCTGTACATAGTAATATGAAAAATTCTTCGTATATCAAGTTTCCCGTATCCATTTTCTACAGTGCGTTCTGAATCATAGGCACTTGGATTCGGGAATTTAAACAATTTACAAAAAATATAGTAGACGGGTCAATATACTGATTTACCCCCAAAAAATTGCAACAAAAGTTTTTTAAACTGTTTTGGTTAGAATAAAGGGTCCTTAATAACATACTAAAAATCTACCAAAATCTGGGTCACGGAAAAGGGTTATTTTCAAGATGGCGTCCAAGATGGCCGCCGAAACACTAAAATCGCCATAGCTCCATTACTATGTGTGCTAGGTTGGTAAATTTGGTGTCTATCCATAGGTTTAAGGGGCCAAGGAATTCATTTAAAGCATTAAAACTGGTACAAATTGATTACATATTGAGTAAATGGTATATAGGATCAATGCTGGTCACCGAGGCATTGCTATAACTGGGATTAATTTACGGCAGGCCATGCATTATTCAATTAGGTGTCAATATATATTCATATGAGCCATTACCTGAAAAGGGGTCTGGTATGACATTTAAGACGAGCATTGACCAAGATCAGTCTTATCAAGATCCATGTTGTTATGCAATAGCTTTATCATGACAGATAGCAACTGTAAAGTACCAGCATGGATTGAAATAAAACTGAATTTAGGCTTATACATTTTGAGGTCTTGTGAGTCAGTTTGCCATTCGATTGTTATTAAGAAGCATCAAGTAAGTATGTTTTGAGAAAAATAGCTGAATTTTGTTGTCCTTTTTTAATTTGAAAATATATGAAAGCAATTGAAATATTTGTATGATCTCCACACAAGCTTTTGCGACACGGTTGAACATCAGAAACGTTCTTGAAAATGTTATTGATGTCATGAGTCCGTGCCAAGAAAGGCTACACTATTAGCTTGTTTCAAATGAAGATAAAGTGCATTCAGAAAGCCGTAAAATGTTAAAAACACGGAGTGGTGACAGAAAAGCTTATGTTGAAAAACGACAATTTCTCCTTTTTGCCATTTTCCTTCGTGTTATAACATGCACAATACATTCATTAAGTCATTAAGTAATGGGAATTGAAATGAAATTATTTTCTTAGATACAATAAAACAAATAAAAATATACTGTGACAAGTAGCTTTCCTCGCACCGTCTTCTTCTAAAATTGGTAAAAAAGCTATGATACGGTTCAAAATTCGGATCTTATGGACAACATACATACCACTACCATGGAATGCATTTTCCACCTTCTGTCGAGAATTGCCTTCCCTTATTGGTTACTTGGAATTAAAAGGCTGACTTGAATTATAAGGAACAAATTAGTATTCCACCAGTTACTAGATACCCAAAAACTTTGTTAAACTTCTGCGACATCAGCTCAATGGTTTCCAAATCTGGATATCCTTGTCAATTTCCATTGCCACGGAAAACGGCACTGTTGCAAACAAAATTGCATGAAGTGTTGGTATCCAATGATGATCGGAATACTTTATTGCCAATTTTCACTGCGTAGAAACTCATATTTCATATCTTGTGTATGTTTCATCTGTTTGCATCGACCTTTTTAAGTAAATTTGAAATTTTACACGTCTGCTAGGAATTACATTTCTAGTATAACTAAGTATTCCGGTCAATAAAAACAATAGAATATATGTGTTCTAAGAAAAAAAGATGTAATTTAGCAAAGGTGACAAACTGTTTATGATTTTTTTACCCGTCTTTGTTTATTCATCTTTAAATTCTATTTGTCAGTGGAGCACAACTGTCCAAAAAGGAAATTGCAGTGTACTAACCGGTACTGTCTAAAATATCAAATAAGTGGCATTGGGCGTTTTACTGTCTTACGTTAATTTTTGAACTCGTATAATATATGAAGGTCATATGTGAATTTATCAAATGTTTTTTCCCTAAAAGATAGTGAATGGCTATATCTATATTCTGTAAATATAAAATCCATACCGGTCTGTGGTTACTTAATTACGATTCTTTTTCATGTAAATGAAATGCACGTTTTCCAGAGTTCGTTTTTCTGTTAGACTTGTTTAGCATTGCAATGCATGGACAATGCAAAACGTCGTATTTCGATGTCTTTTTGTAACAAAATACAAAAAATGTCATCGTTGTCCTATGCCATATTATAGAAACTATTTTATTTCTGTTTCAATTTGATATAATGAGGTAAACATGCAAGTTGCAAACATGCGGCTAGTTTTATGATATTGATCTACTGCACATGGTCCGCTGTCAAGATATAGCAGAGTGGCTGACACTAAGTCCGAAATTTTGAAGTTTTTGAACATTTTATGATATCGGAATGCACTTCATCTGACAGCCGAAACAAAATAATAGCATAATCTTTCTTAATACTAACTGAATAATGACACCCATGTCTTCTTCAAGAACCTTTTAAACATCAATGTTGCTCCTTTTTGTCATTTTGAATGTCTAAGTTACTACAAATACCTCTATAATATACCTGTATGTATTGACAAATATAATTCAAATCCTGCTATATGGCACAATTTTTCGTGATCAGCTAAGGTCCGATACATCATTTTTCTCATTTGTCGTTGCGCTTGTAGCAGTTTTAATACTTTAAATGAATTCATTGACCCCTTAAACTAATGGATAGACACCATATTATGGATTATGATCCATGCTGGTACTTTACAGTTGCTATCTGTCATGATAAAGCTATTGCATAACAACATGGATCTTGATCAGGCTGATCTGAGTCAATGCTAGTCTTAAATGTCATATCAGACCCCTTTTCAGGTAATGGCTCATATGAATATATATTGACACCTGATTCAATTAATGCATGGCCCGCCGTAAATTAATACCATATATAGCAATGCATCGGTGACCAGCATTGGTCCTACATACCATTTACTCAATATGTAATCAATTTGTACCAGTTTTGATGCTTTAAATGAATTCCTTGATCCCTTAAACCTATGGATAGACACCAAATTTACCAACCTAGCACAAATAGAAATGGAGCTTTGGCGACTTTAGTGTTTCAGCGGCCATCTTGGACGCCATCTTGAAAATAACCCTTTTCCGTGACCCAGATTTTGGTAGATTTTTAGTATGTTATTAAGGACCCTTTATTCTAACCAAAACAGTTTAAAAACCTTTTGTTGCAATTTTTTGGGGGTAAGGCCCTTATTTTCATATATTGACCCGTCTATAGTCCTATAGAATACAAATAAAGAAAATGTCGTACAGCGGCCATTGTTTCAAGTAACGGATGTTGTTACAAGCGCATCTGGTTTCCGTCATAGGATAGTTTTATCCCCTATGAACAAGGAACCAGCTACTTCCGTTACTTAAAACAATGGCCGCTGTCCGACCTTTTCTTTATTTATATTCTACAGGACTATATTTTTGTAAGTTGTTTAAAATCCTGAACCCAAGTGCCTATGTTCTGGATGGTCTACTTTATATCGTCACATTAAAGCCTTGTTTTCATGTTTTCTACTTTTGTAAATGTTAAAAACGTCTAAAGCTCACCCTCATAGCTGCCTCTCTCATGAACTTTTCCGCCTTCTCACTCCAGACGGCCGGAATAGTCAACGTCCAGTAGATGTCATCTGATGTCATTGTTTCCAAAAGTCTGTTCTTCAAATACTTTAGTAAGTCATCTTTTAAATAACTAATGGCTAGTTGGAATATCAACATAGCAGGCAGTTCCTTACCATTTTCAGCTTTTAACTTCATTCCTCTTCTTATTACCTGAGCAAATGCACGAGAATTACAGAAAAGTTAGATTTAATATATACTGAACAGAAAAGTAGTCAAGGCGATTGGTGTAAAAAATGCTCAGAAAATGAAGAAAGCATGAAAGTTGGCACACATGTAGTTCACATCGTCCTCAACATTTTAAGAGGTGGAGCCAGTGCGAACAGTACATAGCTTAGCAACGGTTGCTATGCAACAATTTCTCCATAGAAACAGTCATATAAAATGTACAAAAGCTTATTTCACCGAAGACTTTTAATGAATTTCATTATCAACAGCTTTATTTTAATGCCCACGCTACATTAGAGTAATTCTAATACATGTATCATAGCAACTGTTGCTATGCAACACATTTTCCTTAGCAACCAAACACATTTTTATGTCCGATGGACATTTTCAGTAAACAATTGTGCATACTCCCTGTATTTTGATAATATGCATATGCACTGATGATAACTTCTCCATTTTCTAGTAATGATGGTAAAGAGTACCATTTGGGTACTTAGCAACGGTTGTTATGCAGCACTTTCTCCATAACAACCGTCATATAACATGCACAAAGGCTTATTCTTCTGAAGACTTTTTTATATTTCAATATCAACTTTACTCTTAATGCCCACACCACATTTGGATAATTTCAATACACACATCATAGCAATTGTTGCTATGCTAAACATTTTCCTTAGCAACCAAGCAAACGTCTATGTCAGATGAGCATTTTTAGTAAATATTCATAATATTTTAATGAAAGGCAGCTTCACTGATGATTATTTCTTCGCTTTCTACTAGGTATTTAGCAAGTTAACTGCACATTACTTTAAAATGGTTGGTAGGCAATGCATTTACCTCATCATATATTATACAATTATTGACTTCCCTTGCCTCTCATATACTGTGACTTCAAAGAGGATCAGAAAGGGTAATAGATGAAATCGAATCGTGAACCATATACTTTATTGATTAGCTCAAGGTTGTAAGGCAGATGTGTAGCTATAAATTAGTGATACAAGTTAGATGTATTGCGATTTTAAGACATTTTGCTCACGCAGTCACAGATCAAATTGGCACGGCAGCAATCATTTCATAAATGCTTTGAATGAATTATTTAGGTCGGAAAGGCAACGGACGGTTCTTGGGCAGATATCTTTCAGCGACTGGGCGGATAATAGACAGCAATAGGATAGGGAACGGATGGAACCAATGTTTCCCTACATTTTCTTCTAATATGAGGTGGAAGTACGTTTTCACCATCATCATGTATTTCATGGAAGACCTCTGACTGCCTATGGATATAAACATTGAATTATCCTCGTGGTTCCCTCATTAGCTTGGCCTTTAGTATATCCTTCTGTCCGAGGACGACACTTCTCATCCGGCGGAAAGTCATTTGACACGACCGTTCCAGAAAACCAATTGTCAAATATTTTGTTAAAACTTGACCAATTTGAATTTTGTGTGACGCAAAGAAGGTAAAAAACAACAGGAATTAGCTGGATATTGTAGGTTTGTTCCCCATACTCTCGGTAGCTACGGTTAGAGCAATATTTCCATCGCTCTACAGTTTCGCAAAGCACGCATCTAATCTTAAACATACGGTGGCACTAAGGTGACATGTGAGTTTTTTTTCTTTTTTTGAAGAAAAAAGAAAAACGCAATAAACAATGTTGGTGGGCGTTTTTCTTTTTTTTAGAAAAAAAAGAAAAACGCGACAACCTATTTGGCGTTGCGTTTTTCTTTTTTTTACCCGGAAGTCGTGGCCACGTGGCTCAATAGAGTAACTAGTTTTCGCGTTTTTTAGAGGTGTTACCTCCCTTGCAATTCGAATTGGATGGAATAAAATGCCTACCAGAATCTTAAAACTATAGGCCTTGAAAAACATTAACTTGACTGTATATTTCACAAAGAATTTTCTAATGTCTTTTTCAAAGACATTTGACATTTGCCACAGAAATATTCTGCTTGTAAAGTTGTCTTATAAATGATTAAAACAGGGTTGGCCTAAACTAGGGAAATGGAACTGTTGTGGTAAAATGGGGCGAAATGTGAAGGACGGCGGCGAAATGGAGATTATCCAAAACTATAAGCTTATTAATTTTATAATTTGAGGATTTGATTTTATTTGAAATTGAAGTCTTTAGTGATATATACCGTTACGGCACGGTTTCTAGAAAGCTAGTATATTTACTTACGGTTATAAATGCTTTTATATGATCTTTACATGTAATAATGTAGATCTACACCATTTAGGCACGATCCCTAGAACGCTGATATTTATAAGCCTATACAAGAGAGTTGACAGTTGTAAATGCTTATCAACGATTTATAATGATGTACACCGTTCAGACGGTCCCAGAACGATGATCTGGGTCTATACTTAAAGTTTGAAATGCTTGTTTACGAGTTATTTATAACGATATACACCGTTTAGGCACGGCCCCTAGAACACTGATCTGAACCTATGCGTACAGTTGTAAATGCTTATTTACGATTTATAATGATGTACACCGTTTAGGCACGGTCCCTAGAACGCTTATCTTGGTCTATATTGACAGTATTAGTAGTATAGGTAGTGCATTTGAATACGTTTAGGATGAGCGATGAGCCAAAAAATGGGCGTGGTTAATCATTGACCATGACGCAGTGGGCGTGGCTAATCATTGACCATGACGTTAGTAGGCGTGGTTGACCATTGACCCGTTACATCAGAGGTCAGCCACGCCCAAGCCACGCCCATTTCCGGGGAAATTCCCAGTGTCGTCATACCGGACGTGACATCACGGTGAACCACGCCCGAACCACGCCCATTTTCGGGTTTTTCCGGTCTATTTTTAGTTCTATCAAGAACAGAACAGATCTTTATTGAAACTTAAGCATACATAGCTCATCGTTTACAATATACAAATATTAACATCAAGAATACCATAGGCTGGCTGACCACTAACGTCAATTCAGGGGACTCAGAGTCGGAGCAACGTCATAGGTCGGAACAACGTCATAGATCGGAACAACGTTATAGGTCGGAACAACGTTACGGATCTTAGTCACGCCCATTTTTCGGGTTTTTCCTAGGGATTATTTTCAAGCCACACCCATAATTCCCACACGGTCTATTTTTAGTTCTAACTAGAACGCCATAGGCCGTTTCACCGCTGACGTCGTATCACGAAAGGGATTACTGCTATCAGCATTTTCTTTTGTCTAAATGTTTTCTTCTTTGTTTCAATGTTTTCTTCTTCGTTTCAATGTTTATTGTTTTCTCAATGTTTATTGTTTTCTCTCAATGTTTTCTCACACGTCACGATCAGACTAGATCTCGTTCGGGAAAGGATTATCTAGGTCGGACTAACGACAAATTTTAATCCCCCCAACACCGTGGATGCGCAGTTTTAATCCCTTTTAATCTCCTAAAATGTTATCTTGATCGAGTAATTGATCGAATTAGTCTCCGCAAAGGAACATCCGTTCATTTAAGTAACAATAGAAATATCGGATAATCTTACGGTACTCGGATAATAACCCTTTTGTGTCCGAGTAATTGAATGCTGCGCAACTAAGCAAATCTTAGGATCGATTTAATCGTTTGTTCTATACCACATACCCCTATATCGAAAAACTGCACAATTTCACGCACCTGTCCAAGGTCACTAAATCGTCTATAAAAAGCTGTATATTCATCGTTTAGTCCCGAAATTTAAATTTAAAGTAACGTCTTTCATTTACTTAGAAAACCCAAAATATGTGCTTTTATAAACGCGTATATGTAGAAAACATCATGCTCACGTGTTCGATTAGATCAACGAAGCTGGAGCGTTTTATGTCTTTACATTTTTTGGGAAATATTTCCAGTTCTACTTACTAGAATTTGATAAAACTCCCTTATTTTATTAAGCCACATGTCCTGATAATAATTCAAAAAATGTATAGGTCAACGCACTTATTAGTGAATTACAGCAATTTTTATCAGCTACACACGGATAAAATGACGCAAAACAGTGGTAACTGCATGTACACTTACGACTGTCTTGCTCTAAATAATCCATTTCCATCTTGAGGATATCAGTTTCGCGATGATCATTATGGTCCTTAACCTTTCCCAAACAAGACCCGGTTTTGACATCCCTATAAGAACATGTTTGGGGAAACATTGAAACGAAAAGAAAATGTTTGGGGAAACATTGAAACGAAAGAACAAACTGTAGATAACCAGCAGTTTCTCCTTTTGTCTCAATATTTTCTGTACCATATTTTACATAAATTCCATCTTTTATAACATCCATTTTGTCTTTTGTGACAGTTTTTGAAGTGGATCACCCTAAATTTTGTCGTTTGGGAAAGGGTAAATTAACGATGAGCTGTAATGATCCTAAGTCAACGCCTATAAAAAGTACTGTATTGCGTTAACGGGCTTAGACTAAGAGTGTTCTGTCCAGGTGATAAGGTGATTAACCCTTAATTAAGAGTTCAGACAATGCCTGGGGCGAAATACCTATTATTCCGCTAACAATAGAGGTTCACAGGCAATGAGGAACCTGGGGCGTAATACCCATTATTCCGCTAACAATAGAAGTTCACGGACAATGGAAAGTTAATTCGTTATTGATAAAACTATCTAAACATACACAATAAACAAGATATCCCTTTTAACCCTTAATTAAGAGTTCAGACAATGCCTGGGCGTAATACCCATTATTCCGCTAACAATAGAAGTTCACGGACAATGGAAAGTTAATTCGTTATTGATAAAACTATCTAAACATACACAATAAACAAGATATCCCTTTTAACCCTTAATTAAGAGTTCAGACAATACCTGGGACGTAATACCCATTATTCCGCTAACAATAGAAGTTCACGGACAATGGAAAATTAACTCGTTATTGATAAAACTATCTAAACATACACCGTAAACAATATGTCCCTTTTAACCCTTAATTAAGAGTTGGTAAAAATTTAGGATTGACGATGGTCTTTGGTAAATTTAGGATTAACAATGGACATTTCCCGTCATAGAACTGAGATCATCGGAAATTTTCAATGATATCGCATAAAATTCAGCGAACACACGAAAAAGGTAAGGATTAGGCGGGACATTTAGAATATGCGGAAAATATAGAATCAACCACATTTTGTTAATATAGGGTATTTATATATTTGCGGACGATTTCACGAAAACAAAGTCAAAAGTGCGTTTTATTAATTTTCAAGGCGCATAACTCAACATGTACGAATCTAATCAGGCCGAAAATATCATCGATCTTAGGATGTCAAGCATTTATACGCAGAGTCTTAATCAACGCGTGTCGATGCGAGAGTGAAAACGAAGAACAACAATTTTCTTCAATCCGAAGGCATTTAACTGAATCAGTTAAGGATATGTATATGTGTGTCCGGGATATAACTCTCAACTATACAGGATCTTTATATCAACAGTACTATGACCAAATGTTGTCTCGATCGGTACATATGCGTGTCTACTAGATTTAAACCGAAAACGGCCAATTTATCGACTTAAGATCAGGTTAGTCAGAATAAACAAATTCTGATTGAAAATAGCGCAAATTTAAGATATCTTAAAGTGACATTTTACAATTATTTTTACACGAATTTTACTTTTATTCTATCTGAAAGAGCATATTTTCTTATGAAAATTCTGAAAATTTCAAGTCAAAATATTGAACCGTTTACGAGAAATGTATATTTTTGTGCTAAAATTAAACAAATTGTTGTGGACAACAGTTAAGATTTATACAGAATTTGTCACTCCTGTTTCAACTTTAAAGGTATATTTTTCACTTATATATAACAACTTTAAAAAAAAAAACTGATTGCATTTATACACATTAGAACATACAATCTTTGCATCACGACATACTCTTAAAAAATGAAATAAATGTGAACTGTCACTTTAAAAAACATTTTGTCCAACTTGATTGGCCGATACTGTATAATATATGCGATTACAAGAGTAAAAATGCAATCAAACACGGCCTTTTTTTACATTCAAGGGCGCATAACCCAACACTTTCAAGTCCCATCAGGCACATAATCTTAGGCTTATATTCATGGGGGTACTAGAGCGTTAACGCAAAAATGTGAACGAACAGACGATGGACCGATAGTTAGTCGTAGTTTAATTAAGGTTTGATCCCGGACATTCGGCATAGGTCGGCCGAAAATAATCCATTTTACAGAAAACGAATTTAGTCAAATAACAAAGTCGAGTCAAATATACTAGTGCGGATAGTTTATTCTCTCTTTCGTGGCAAACAAAGTATACAAGCAATAACATGATGTTTCTAATATTTTCGATCTTAATTTATCAAGCCTATTAAAGTTAATACAATAAATATAATATAAATAATATATAATTATATAATATATGTTTAATCCGGATGCGGACGGGTAGATGAATCATCCGATGTGGAAATATCTTCCGCATATTCTGCCTCGTAAACACATTATCCTCTATCACGATGAGTTATTATTGAAGTCGCTTTCACTATGAATATTATTATTGCTGTTGTTGTTTTATTCTAAACTGATCGATGTATTTTTTCTCTTTACACAATATTATATACATTGTACACAATAGTATATAACGACACATTCGCCAAGTATTAAAGACAATGCGCTAAGTATAGTTAGTTTTTAACAAAAATACCGCCTCAAACGAAACAAATAATCACACTCTACCACAGAGTTACCGTTCGTTGTTCTTACATTTCAACTTCGAAACGGACTTAATGACACAGTTTCTTCTTAAAACTGAATCAATTACGCTAAACTACAGTTCGCACGTAAATTGAATTCATCATTTTCGTCTCAACTTTGAAAACGTTTTTTGCTTATCAGCGTCAATTTAACAAAGATTAATAGCAACGTGTTAGAATAACCAATCTTGGCATCAAAACATTTTTTGAAATGGGAACGCAATGCATCTTTAAGCAACATAAATCACTGGTTTATGCTAAACTTCGGAAAATGAGATTAAAATGTAATATTTGGCATTTCGAGATGTTGCCACGTAATTATGACAGTATGACGTTATACTTTCTAGAAGCCTTTTTAGAGATGAAAGAGATGGAAGATTTGAGCACAAGATATTACGTTTTATTGAAAGCTCTCACGTTTTGCTTCAACTTCCAGTTACAGTTTAGTCTTGTTCAACTTTTCTAATGCGTAGACCAATACCGCTTGTTTGTTTTTAATGTTTCTAAACTGTTCGTGTCAAACGGTTCATGTCAAACAGTTCTTGTAAAGATTTTCGAGTAAAAGTTTTGGAGTAAAATAAAAAGAGGCTCGTGATAACAAAACCCAGTTTTCGCGATACCCTTTCACAAAAAAAATAATTCTTCCGATTTGGATGTATATCGCTTGTACATTACGGATATGGAGAGAAGCTCATTATAGATGCAAGCACATTTGCGATTTGCCAATGACTAAAAGTTGAGTTGTGTTATATAATAGGCCCTGTCTCTAAAGCGGACGTCTTGCTTGAAAGATAACATGATCTCTATCGTCGGTATTTGCTTTTATCAAAAGGAATAGTTCGACCAGCTTCGTCTTAATAAGAATCCTTGATTCTTTTATAGCAACGGTTTTACCAGGTTTTACGAATCAGTTAATTCAATCCTTATTGCAAGACGGAGGTACTGTGGTCGCAAAAGTCTCGGTAAAACGAAATGATTTAATGACAGTAAGTGCTTTTTTCGATTTAAGGGCACTGTATTACTCTTTAATGCTCTAAGCAACTGGCTGTAACGTCGAAAGTACTCGACATCCATTTGAGAAAGGTGTAATTGACCGTCTATAATCTGTTTGGCTAAAATCTGTATGCATTCCATTTGTGCCGAAACCATCGCCGATATCATCATTCGTCGGTGACTTGGCGATTCTCTTCCTAGACTAAGTAAGTAGTGAATTCTAACAAAGATTCTGGATCGCTCCATCTGCTCCATCTGCTTGGTTATCGTAAACGGTGATTCTATCTTAATTCAGGGTTTAATGACAGATAATTCGATCGGCTATGGGTCATAGCTCTTTGTTATATTTATAAAACATTCTTACGTCCTCTATGTATTCAAGTCGAATGGTAAAACTATCGGTACTCGGTAAATTTCGCGAAAATATTCCTGAAGTCAAGGGATAGTCAATGTTTCGTTACATATGCTTTGGATGAGTCTTTAGACGTGTTTGTGAGATTATGGTATGTTGAGGGCTAAATTTCAATTCATTTTTCAATAATGCGTTTGAATCCAAACCCCTTTACTCGATACCTTTACCATTTTCCCAGTTCGTAGTTCTTAGTCGAATATAGCATTCATTGGATGTCGAATGTTCTCATAAGGATAGATATTTTTAGTCCACCGAAGCCGTTTCACCAATATATTAGATAGAATAAGTCGGATAGTTTTATTTCGCTATGACCTAACTTTGTCGAGGTATACATTTCATATTGATTTTAACCCGTGATTGATAGAGACTTCCTATCTGTTTTTCGGTTTAATCTTTGTACGGATGAGTTTAGAATAACCTTGACAACCTATCGCTTGTACAAGTAGTAATTATCAGCTCGCAATGAAAATAAAACGATAGATAATATTTCTCCATTTTGCGTGGCATTTTGGGATTCATTTTCAATTGATTTGAGGACAACGTATTTGGGAGCCCAATTTAAGTCTTTTGTCGTTAAAAGATACATTTTCACTCATGTTGGTTGGGATGTGTGATTATCTTTATATAGCCCTTTATATTCATGTCTTCCACATTTTGGCTTCGTCTAACTCGTAGCGGCTTAGATTACGACGGACTTAAAAGACATATGAAATCGGTTCGTAAATATTTGAGAGCATAGTCAAATATTTGATCTTATTTTTAGATAGCATGATTATCTATATATGTAATGTTCAGTATAAATCTTACTTTGTTTGACCCGAAGTCTATAAACGAACCATCATAATGCTATAAACCACCTTTGTAGTTCATTTTTTACAGACCTGGGAATGACATTGTACCTTTAAATAAATACGGTAAAGTAATGAAGCTAGTACATTTTTACAGTCGTTTGAACCCGAAATCACAGCGAGATAAGTAGAATATTTTTTCAAATTTATTCGACTCTATTAGCTTCAGATTAATCAATCGAAAGTATCATTCAGATAATATTCCAACATTTATTCAGTTACACCGAAGCTGTTCAATGCTATTATCAAGATCCTAAATTAATTCGATAATGATCCACTGGTACATTGGGGCTTTGGAATTGTTTGTCAATTCGAATCAAATACATAGTGATATATTAAGGTATCCAACCCCTCATTAGCACCAAAGAGCCAGAGGCGAAACTTGATTTGAAAGTGTCGGTAATTCCTAAACTGTGTTACATTTCCACTCCAAATACAAACATAAGCATTTTGGACGGTTTAGAATTTAAAATCAATGCATACTTATGGAAATATTTGAAAAAATGTTCAAAATTACCTCCCTTGCATATAAATATAGAGAAAAATAAATTTTTCAATAAATTTCTTCTTGAAGCATAATCTTGAAATCCGGCACGGTGAATCAACTTATGCGAAGTTTATTAACAAATGCGTGTAATTTTAAGCATTTCGTACGGCTAGAAAGCGGTGCTTTTAATGAGGGGCTGTAAACCTTAACGGAACACAAATGATACTCGATATGTTATCAAACCGAGTTATTTGTTGGCAAGTTCATTTAGATTCAAATATAATGCCAATAGCACGAATATATTAAAGAAATACGTTTTCCTTCTTTCTCACAAGCGATGTGTCTAATTAATGTTTTTTGTCAAAATTCGGGATAACAGGAAGAATAACGGGAATTTAATTACATCTTCAAGACAAAATCATGCAGATCGATAAGGATAGCGTCGAAATAAACTTATTGTATCGAGACAACTTTATACAACTCCTAATGAGTAATATTCATAAAGCCTTCTACTTAAGGTCCTTGGACTCTAATTGGAACAAACACTTCGAGCATATAGGTCTCTATGAAAGTTGGATATGTTGTAGACATGGGTTAATAGAAATATTTTACCATCTTACTTTTTATACATCGCCGAAGACGGTCGTATATTGGCGTCATCTTCTCCGTCCGTCCGTTCATCCGTCCGTACGTACATACGTACATCCACTTTTCTTGTGAGCTCAACTCATCCTAAGTTTCTGGCTGGAATTGTTTTTAAACTTGGTCAATGTTATCACCTCAATTGGTAGATGCGCTTGAAGGGAGGTTTTTATGGTTCATTGATTTTTGCGTGAGTTACGCCCCCTTAAAACTTAGTCTCTGGGGCGGCGTATATTGTGACCAGGGCATTTTTGTTTTAAATTTTGTGAATCCAATAGGAGATAATTGCTTTACAGTTTGCATTGAAGTCAACGAAAAAATATCTAGAAAATATCTACTCTGTCAGTATTTTCAAAATGAGACAAGTTTCCAAAACAAATTAAATGGTAGAAAGCTATCAAATCCTATTTCTCTCATTGACATACAATAAAATTGTATGTTAACTATCCGCATTTTCTTTTTGAAAATTGACTTTTTGTGAATCAGGGGAATATAATCAAGAGAAAATTTATATCATAGGAGTGGGGGAAATAACACATTATTGAAAAGTCAGGAACATTTACTTATCATACATCACTCACATCATGATATATGTCAATTACAGTTTTGTCATATACACAATTGGTATTTGATATCAAACGCTATAAAATATCCATATTATGTAGCTAAAATTCGATAAAATTATAACCAGTACAGTTCCAGAATCTTAAAAATTGAGTTATCCGCTTCAAAGATGCGCTTGAATAATTCATTGTGTGGCGAACAAAGTATCTTATAGGCGAAGTACCTTCCACATTAAACGTTAATATAATGTTACATGTATACCGAAAACCCTTGACCGCTTAAATTTAATTGATTTTGATATATTGAAAGAATCCTTATTACGATAATAACAAAACTCGACGTAAACAATGACAAAGTCTGACGTCCATAATGACAAAGTTGGACAGAAAAAATGACAAAGTCTGGTTTGTTCAATAACGGAGTTGGTTTCATAACAATACAAAGTCTGATTGAATTTTCCTACTGTATTTCTATATAGAATGACAAAGTCTACTCGGTTTGTAGACAAAGTCTGTTTTATTCAACGTCAAAGTCTGCGTAAAAAATGTACAAAGTAGATAATTAAAATTAGCAAAACCGGTCCAGAAAAATGACAAAGTCTGTCGGATAACAAAAAAAGTGTAGGTTGTATATCCACAGTGGGTTACTTCGCGCACTAATCGGATGCGTATAGCTCCGTTGACAAATACTAAGGCCACATCCCTTGAAATTAAGACAATTTCATCTTTTGTCTCTATGTTTTAAAAAAAGTATGGGAAATTTGAAGGTCCGTATTATTTTACAACAATAGCATTTTCTTCTTTTGTGTTATGTTCAAATAATTATTTTGGCGAAAATAACAAAACTCGACGCGAAAATAACAAAACTCGACGTAAAAAATGACAAAGTCTGACGTCCAAACTGACAAAGTTGGACAGAAAAAATGACAAAGTCTGTTTTGTTCAATAACGGAGTTGGTTTCATAACAAAACAAAGTCTGATTGAATTTTCCTACTGTATTTCTATATAGAATGACAAAGTCTAATTGGTTTGCGGACAAAGTCTGTTTTGTTCAACGTCAAAGTCTGTGTAAAAAATATACACAGTAGATAAACCAAATTGACAAAATTGGTCCATAAAAATGACAAAGTCTGCCGGATAATAAAAAAAAAAGTGTAGGTTGTATATCCACAGTGGGTTACTTCGCGCACTAATCGGATGCGTATAGCTCCGTTGACAAATACTAAGGCCACATCCCTTGAAATTAAGACAATTTCATCTTTTGTCTCTATGTTTTAAAAAAAAGTATGGGAAATTTGAAGGTCCGTATTATTTTACAACAATAGCATTTTCTTCTTTTGTGTTATGTTCAAATAATTATTTTGGCGAAAATAACAAAACTCGACGTAAAAAATGACAAAGTCTGACGTCCAAAATGACAAAGTTGGACAGAAAAAATGACAAAGTCTGTTTTGTTCAATAACGGAGTTGGTTTCATAACAAAACAAAGTCTGATTGAATTTTCCAACTATATTTCTATATAGAATGACAAAGTCTAATTGGTTTGCGGACAAAGTCTGTTTTGTTCAACGTCAAAGTCTGCGTAAAAAATATACACAGTAGATAAACCAAATTGACAAAATTGGTCCAGAAAAATGACAAAGTCTGCCGGATAACAAAAAAAAAAAGTGTAGGTTGTATATCCACAGTGGGTTACTTCGCATACTAGTGTCGGTTGAATAAAGCGCTCATTTCAAGCACGCACACTGACGTCATGGTCAATGATCAGCCACGCCCACTGACGTCATGGTCGAAGCTTAGCCACGCCCATTTTTGGCTCCTCGCTCATACATATGGTACTCTATTTTGTGTTGTTTTGATGACGTCACAAACGTATCTTCATACATGTATACCTATAAGCGGAAAAAAATAGCATTCGTGCAATCGGCATTATATTTTAATCTGAATAAGCTTGCCACAAATAACTCGGTTTATTAACAAATGCGTGTTATTTGATGCATCTCGTACGGTTAGAAAGTGGTGCTTTTAATGAGGGGGCTGTAAACCTTAACGGAACACAAATGATACTCGATATGTTAATAAACCGAGTTATTTGTGGCAAGCTTATTCAGATTCAAATATAATGCCGATTGCACGAATGCTATTTTTTCCGCTTATAGGTATACATGTATGAAGATACGTTTGTGACGTCATCAAAACAACACAAAATAGAGTACCATATGTATGAGCGAGGAGCCAAAAATGGGCGTTGCTAAGCTTCGACCATGACGTCAGTGGGCGTGGCTGATCATTGACCATGACGTCAGTGGGCGTGCTTGAAATGAGCGCTTTATTCAACCGACTAGTATGCGAAGTAACCCACTGTGGATATACAACCTACACTTTTTTTTTTTTTGTTATCCGACAGACTTTGTCATTTTTCTGGACCAATTTTGTCAATTTGGTTTATCTACTGTGTATATTTTTTACGCAGACTTTGACGTTGAACAAAACAGACTTTGTCCGCAAACCAATTAGACTTTGTCATTCTATATAGAAATATAGTTGGAAAATTCAATCAGACTTTGTTTTGTTATGAAACCAACTCCGTTATTGAACAAAACAGACTTTGTCATTTTTTCTGTCCAACTTTGTCATTTTGGACGTCAGACTTTGTCATTTTTTACGTCGAGTTTTGTTATTTTCGCCAAAATAATTATTTGAACATAACACAAAAGAAGAAAATGCTATTGTTGTAAAATAATACGGACCTTCAAATTTCCCATACTTTTTTTAAAACATAGAGACAAAAGATGAAATTGTCTTAATTTCAAGGGATGTGGCCTTAGTATTTGTCAACGGAGCTATACGCATCCGATTAGTGCGCGAAGTAACCCACTGTGGATATACAACCTACACTTTTTTTTATTATCCGGCAGACTTTGTCATTTTTATGGACCAATTTTGTCAATTTGGTTTATCTACTGTGTATATTTTTTACACAGACTTTGACGTTGAACAAAACAGACTTTGTCCGCAAACCAATTAGACTTTGTCATTCTATATAGAAATACAGTAGGAAAATTCAATCAGACTTTGTTTTGTTATGAAACCAACTCCGTTATTGAACAAAACAGACTTTGTCATTTTTTCTGTCCAACTTTGTCAGTTTGGACGTCAGACTTTGTCATTTTTTACGTCGAGTTTTGTTATTTTCGCGTCGAGTTTTGTTATTTTCGCCAAAATAATTATTGGAACATAACACAAAAGAAGAAAATGCTATTGTTGTAAAATAATACGGACCTTCAAATTTCCCATACTTTTTTTAAAACATAGAGACAAAAGATGAAATTGTCTTAATTTCAAGGGATGTGGCCTTAGTATTTGTCAACGGAGCTATACGCATCCGATTAGTGCGCGAAGTAACCCACTGTGGATATACAACCTACACTTTTTTTGTTATCCGACAGACTTTGTCATTTTTCTGGACCGGTTTTGCTAATTTTAATTATCTACTTTGTACATTTTTTACGCAGACTTTGACGTTGAATAAAACAGACTTTGTCTACAAACCGAGTAGACTTTGTCATTCTATATAGAAATACAGTAGGAAAATTCAATCAGACTTTGTATTGTTATGAAACCAACTCCGTTATTGAACAAACCAGACTTTGTCATTTTTTCTGTCCAACTTTGTCATTATGGACGTCAGACTTTGTCATTGTTTACGTCGAGTTTTGTTATTATCGTAATAAGGATTCTTTCAATATATCAAAATCAATTAAATTTAAGCGGTCAAGGGTTTTCGGTATACATGTAACATTATATTAACGTTTAATGTGGAAGGTACTTCGCCTAAAAGATACTTTGTTCGCCACACAATGAATTATTCAAGCGCATCTTTGAAGCGGATAACTCAATTTTTAAGATTCTGGAACTGTACTGGTTATAATTTTATCGAATTTTAGCTACATAATATGGATATTTTATAGCGTTTGATATCAAATACCAATTGTGTATATGACAAAACTGTAATTGACATATATCATGATGTGAGTGATGTATGATAAGTAAATGTTCCTGACTTTTCAATAATGTGTTATTTCCCCCACTCCTATGATATAAATTTTCTCTTGATTATATTCCCCTGATTCACAAAAAGTCAATTTTCAAAAAGAAAATGCGGATAGTTAACATACAATTTTATTGTATGTCAATGAGAGAAATAGGATTTGATAGCTTTCCACCATTTAATTTGTTTTGGAAACTTGTCTCATTTTGAAAATACTGACAGAGTAGATATTTTCTAGATATTTTTTCGTTGACTTCAATGCAAACTGTAAAGCAATTATCTCCTATTGGATTCACAAAATTTAAAACAAAAATGCCCTGGTCACAATATACGCCGCCCCAGAGACTAAGTTTTAAGGGGGCGTAACTCACGCAAAAATCAATGAACCATAAAAACCTCCCTTCAAGCGCATCTACCAATTGAGGTGATAACATTGACCAAGTTTAAAAACAATTCCAGCCAGAAACTTAGGATGAGTTGAGCTCACAAGAAAAGTGGATGTACGTATGTACGTACGGACGGATGAACGGACGGACGGAGAAGATGACGCCAATATACGACCGTCTTCGGCGATGTATAAAAAGTAAGATGGTAAAATATTTCTATTAACCCATGTCTACAACATATCCAACTTTCATAGAGACCTATATGCTCGAAGTGTTTGTTCCAATTAGAGTCCAAGGACCTTAAGTAGAAGGCTTTATGAATATTACTCATTAGGAGTTGTATAAAGTTGTCTCGATACAATAAGTTTATTTCGACGCTATCCTTATCGATCTGCATGATTTTGTCTTGAAGATGTAATTAAATTCCCGTTATTCTTCCTGTTATCCCGAATTTTGACAAAAAACATTAATTAGACACATCGCTTGTGAGAAAGAAGGAAAACGTATTTCTTTAATATATTCGTGCTATTGGCATTATATTTGAATCTAAATGAACTTGCCAACAAATAACTCGGTTTGATAACATATCGAGTATCATTTGTGTTCCGTTAAGGTTTACAGCCCCTCATTAAAAGCACCGCTTTCTAGCCGTACGAAATGCTTAAAATTACACGCATTTGTTAATAAACTTCGCATAAGTTGATTCACCGTGCCGGATTTCAAGATTATGCTTCAAGAAGAAATTTATTGAAAAATTTATTTTTCTCTATATTTATATGCAAGGGAGGTAATTTTGAACATTTTTTCAAATATTTCCATAAGTATGCATTGATTTTAAATTCTAAACCGTCCAAAATGCTTATGTTTGTATTTGGAGTGGAAATGTAACACAGTTTAGGAATTACCGACACTTTCAAATCAAGTTTCGCCTCTGGCTCTTTGGTGCTAATGAGGGGTTGGATACCTTAATATATCACTATGTATTTGATTCGAATTGACAAACAATTCCAAAGCCCCAATGTACCAGTGGATCATTATCGAATTAATTTAGGATCTTGATAATAGCATTGAACAGCTTCGGTGTAACTGAATAAATGTTGGAATATTATCTGAATGATACTTTCGATTGATTAATCTGAAGCTAATAGAGTCGAATAAATTTGAAAAAATATTCTACTTATCTCGCTGTGATTTCGGGTTCAAACGACTGTAAAAATGTACTAGCTTCATTACTTTACCGTATTTATTTAAAGGTACAATGTCATTCCCAGGTCTGTAAAAAATGAACTACAAAGGTGGTTTATAGCATTATGATGGTTCGTTTATAGACTTCGGGTCAAACAAAGTAAGATTTATACTGAACATTACATATATAGATAATCATGCTATCTAAAAATAAGATCAAATATTTGACTATGCTCTCAAATATTTACGAACCGATTTCATATGTCTTTTAAGTCCGTCGTAATCTAAGCCGCTACGAGTTAGACGAAGCCAAAATGTGGAAGACATGAATATAAAGGGCTATATAAAGATAATCACACATCCCAACCAACATGAGTGAAAATGTATCTTTTAACGACAAAAGACTTAAATTGGGCTCCCAAATACGTTGTCCTCAAATCAATTGAAAATGAATCCCAAAATGCCACGCAAAATGGAGAAATATTATCTATCGTTTTATTTTCATTGCGAGCTGATAATTACTACTTGTACAAGCGATAGGTTGTCAAGGTTATTCTAAACTCATCCGTACAAAGATTAAACCGAAAAACAGATAGGAAGTCTCTATCAATCACGGGTTAAAATCAATATGAAATGTATACCTCGACAAAGTTAGGTCATAGCGAAATAAAACTATCCGACTTATTCTATCTAATATATTGGTGAAACGGCTTCGGTGGACTAAAAATATCTATCCTTATGAGAACATTCGACATCCAATGAATGCTATATTCGACTAAGAACTACGAACTGGGAAAATGGTAAAGGTATCGAGTAAAGGGGTTTGGATTCAAACGCATTATTGAAAAATGAATTGAAATTTAGCCCTCAACATACCATAATCTCACAAACACGTCTAAAGACTCATCCAAAGCATATGTAACGAAACATTGACTATCCCTTGACTTCAGGAATATTTTCGCGAAATTTACCGAGTACCGATAGTTTTACCATTCGACTTGAATACATAGAGGACGTAAGAATGTTTTATAAATATAACAAAGAGCTATGACCCATAGCCGATCGAATTATCTGTCATTAAACCCTGAATTAAGATAGAATCACCGTTTACGATAACCAAGCAGATGGAGCAGATGGAGCGATCCAGAATCTTTGTTAGAATTCACTACTTACTTAGTCTAGGAAGAGAATCGCCAAGTCACCGACGAATGATGATATCGGCGATGGTTTCGGCACAAATGGAATGCATACAGATTTTAGCCAAACAGATTATAGACGGTCAATTACACCTTTCTCAAATGGATGTCGAGTACTTTCGACGTTACAGCCAGTTGCTTAGAGCATTAAAGAGTAATACAGTGCCCTTAAATCGAAAAAAGCACTTACTGTCATTAAATCATTTCGTTTTACCGAGACTTTTGCGACCACAGTACCTCCGTCTTGCAATAAGGATTGAATTAACTGATTCGTAAAACCTGGTAAAACCGTTGCTATAAAAGAATCAAGGATTCTTATTAAGACGAAGCTGGTCGAACTATTCCTTTTGATAAAAGCAAATACCGACGATAGAGATCATGTTATCTTTCAAGCAAGACGTCCGCTTTAGAGACAGGGCCTATTATATAACACAACTCAACTTTTAGTCATTGGCAAATCGCAAATGTGCTTGCATCTATAATGAGCTTCTCTCCATATCCGTAATGTACAAGCGATATACATCCAAATCGGAAGAATTATTTTTTTTTGTGAAAGGGTATCGCGAAAACTGGGTTTTGTTATCACGAGCCTCTTTTTATTTTACTCCAAAACTTTTACTCGAAAATCTTTACAAGAACTGTTTGACATGAACCGTTTGACACGAACAGTTTAGAAACATTAAAAACAAACAAGCGGTATTGGTCTACGCATTAGAAAAGTTGAACAAGACTAAACTGTAACTGGAAGTTGAAGCAAAACGTGAGAGCTTTCAATAAAACGTAATATCTTGTGCTCAAATCTTCCATCTCTTTCATCTCTAAAAAGGCTTCTAGAAAGTATAACGTCATACTGTCATAATTACGTGGCAACATCTCGAAATGCCAAATATTACATTTTAATCTCATTTTCCGAAGTTTAGCATAAACCAGTGATTTATGTTGCTTAAAGATGCATTGCGTTCCCATTTCAAAAAATGTTTTGATGCCAAGATTGGTTATTCTAACACGTTGCTATTAATCTTTGTTAAATTGACGCTGATAAGCAAAAAACGTTTTCAAAGTTGAGACGAAAATGATGAATTCAATTTACGTGCGAACTGTAGTTTAGCGTAATTGATTCAGTTTTAAGAAGAAACTGTGTCATTAAGTCCGTTTCGAAGTTGAAATGTAAGAACAACGAACGGTAACTCTGTGGTAGAGTGTGATTATTTGTTTCGTTTGAGGCGGTATTTTTGTTAAAAACTAACTATACTTAGCGCATTGTCTTTAATACTTGGCGAATGTGTCGTTATATACTATTGTGTACAATGTATATAATATTGTGTAAAGAGAAAAAATACATCGATCAGTTTAGAATAAAACAACAACAGCAATAATAATATTCATAGTGAAAGCGACTTCAATAATAACTCATCGTGATAGAGGATAATGTGTTTACGAGGCAGAATATGCGAAGATATTTCCACATCGGATGATTCATCTACCCGTCCGCATCCGGATTAAACATATATTATATAATTATATATTATTTATATTATATTTATTGTATTAACTTTAATAGGCTTGATAAATTAAGATCGAAAATATTAGAAACATCATGTTATTGCTTGTATACTTTGTTTGCCACGAAAGAGAGAATAAACTATCCGCACTAGTATATTTGACTCGACTTTGTTATTTGACTAAATTCGTTTTCTGTAAAATGGATTATTTTCGGCCGACCTATGCCGAATGTCCGGGATCAAACCTTAATTAAACTACGACTAACTATCGGTCCATCGTCTGTTCGTTCACATTTTTGCGTTAACGCTCTAGTACCCCCATGAATATAAGCCTAAGATTATGTGCCTGATGGGACTTGAAAGTGTTGGGTTATGCGCCCTTGAATGTAAAAAAAGGCCGTGTTTGATTGCATTTTTACTCTTGTAATCGCATATATTATACAGTATCGGCCAATCAAGTTGGACAAAATGTTTTTTAAAGTGACAGTTCACATTTATTTCATTTTTTAAGAGTATGTCGTGATGCAAAGATTGTATGTTCTAATGTGTATAAATGCAATCAGTTTTTTTTTTTTTTAAAGTTGTTATATATAAGTGAAAAATATACCTTTAAAGTTGAAACAGGAGTGACAAATTCTGTATAAATCTTAACTGTTGTCCACAACAATTTGTTTAATTTTAGCACAAAAATATACATTTCTCGTAAACGGTTCAATATTTTGACTTGAAATTTTCAGAATTTTCATAAGAAAATATGCTCTTTCAGATAGAATAAAAGTAAAATTCGTGTAAAAATAATTGTAAAATGTCACTTTAAGATATCTTAAATTTGCGCTATTTTCAATCAGAATTTGTTTATTCTGACTAACCTGATCTTAAGTCGATAAATTGGCCGTTTTCGGTTTAAATCTAGTAGACACGCATATGTACCGATCGAGACAACATTTGGTCATAGTACTGTTGATATAAAGATCCTGTATAGTTGAGAGTTATATCCCGGACACACATATACATATCCTTAACTGATTCAGTTAAATGCCTTCGGATTGAAGAAAATTGTTGTTCTTCGTTTTCACTCTCGCATCGACACGCGTTGATTAAGACTCTGCGTATAAATGCTTGACATCCTAAGATCGATGATATTTTCGGCCTGATTAGATTCGTACATGTTGAGTTATGCGCCTTGAAAATTAATAAAACGCACTTTTGACTTTGTTTTCGCGAAATCGTCCGCAAATATATAAAGACCCTATATTAACAAAATGTGGTTGATTCTATATTTTCCGCATATTCTAAATGTCCCGCCTAATCCTTACCTTTTTCGTGTGTTCGCTGAATTTTATGCGATATCATTGAAAATTTCCGATGATCTCAGTTCTATGACGGGAAATGTCCATTGTTAATCCTAAATTTACCAAAGACCATCGTCAATCCTAAATTTTTACCAACTCTTAATTAAGGGTTAAAAGGGACATATTGTTTACGGTGTATGTTTAGATAGTTTTATCAATAACGAGTTAATTTTCCATTGTCCGTGAACTTCTATTGTTAGCGGAATAATGGGTATTACGTCCCAGGTATTGTCTGAACTCTTAATTAAGGGTTAAAAGGGATATCTTGTTTATTGTGTATGTTTAGATAGTTTTATCAATAACGAATTAACTTTCCATTGTCCGTGAACTTCTATTGTTAGCGGAATAATGGGTATTACGCCCAGGCATTGTCTGAACTCTTAATTAAGGGTTAAAAGGGATATCTTGTTTATTGTGTATGTTTAGATAGTTTTATCAATAACGAATTAACTTTCCATTGTCCGTGAACTTCTATTGTTAGCGGAATAATGGGTATTACGCCCCAGGTTCCTCATTGCCTGTGAACCTCTATTGTTAGCGGAATAATAGGTATTTCGCCCCAGGCATTGTCTGAACTCTTAATTAAGGGTTAATCACCTTATCACCTGGACAGAACACTCTTAGTCTAAGCCCGTTAACGCAATACAGTACTTTTTATAGGCGTTGACTTAGGATCATTACAGCTCATCGTTAATTTACCCTTTCCCAAACGACAAAATTTAGGGTGATCCACTTCAAAAACTGTCACAAAAGACAAAATGGATGTTATAAAAGATGGAATTTATGTAAAATATGGTACAGAAAATATTGAGACAAAAGGAGAAACTGCTGGTTATCTACAGTTTGTTCTTTCGTTTCAATGTTTCCCCAAACATTTTCTTTTCGTTTCAATGTTTCCCC
Organism: Fragum sueziense; assembly: GCA_963680895.1. Taxonomy (NCBI): domain Eukaryota; kingdom Metazoa; phylum Mollusca; class Bivalvia; order Cardiida; family Cardiidae; genus Fragum; species Fragum sueziense. Next base: position 49,892,690 of record OY804596.1, read on the forward strand.
AAACATGTTCTTATAGGGATGTCAAAACCGGGTCTTGTTTGGGAAAGGTTAAGGACCATAATGATCATCGCGAAACTGATATCCTCAAGATGGAAATGGATTATTTAGAGCAAGACAGTCGTAAGTGTACATGCAGTTACCACTGTTTTGCGTCATTTTATCCGTGTGTAGCTGATAAAAATTGCTGTAATTCACTAATAAGTGCGTTGACCTATACATTTTTTGAATTATTATCAGGACATGTGGCTTAATAAAATAAGGGAGTTTTATCAAATTCTAGTAAGTAGAACTGGAAATATTTCCCAAAAAATGTAAAGACATAAAACGCTCCAGCTTCGTTGATCTAATCGAACACGTGAGCATGATGTTTTCTACATATACGCGTTTATAAAAGCACATATTTTGGGTTTTCTAAGTAAATGAAAGACGTTACTTTAAATTTAAATTTCGGGACTAAACGATGAATATACAGCTTTTTATAGACGATTTAGTGACCTTGGACAGGTGCGTGAAATTGTGCAGTTTTTCGATATAGGGGTATTTGGTATAGAACAAACGATTAAATCGATCCTAAGATTTGCTTAGTTGCGCAGCATTCAATTACTCGGACACAAAAGGGTTATTATCCGAGTACCGTAAGATTATCCGATATTTCTATTGTTACTTAAATGAACGGATGTTCCTTTGCGGAGACTAATTCGATCAATTACTCGATCAAGATAACATTTTAGGAGATTAAAAGGGATTAAAACTGCGCATCCACGGTGTTGGGGGGATTAAAATTTGTCGTTAGTCCGACCTAGATAATCCTTTCCAAAACGAGATCTAG